>CABFPE010000304.1:355458-368808 GCA_900660155.1 Hofstenia miamia
GCAAAGGGTACATAATTGGCGTTATATAGATTCACTTGATATTTACATAAACTGATTTAGCATAGTAGTTAGTAATGAATAATCATTATTAATACCCCAGTTCCTTAATGGCAAAGATAGTTAGCACTAAGCAGGTATGAATATTTGCCTAGCTAAGCCTAACAATGAGTCATTAGTAAATTTCTTCGCTCTTAATACAATTTTTGAAAAAAACAAGTCGAATGCTGTTAACCTCCAAATCATACCAAGTGTATTTGATTTGAAGCCTGGAAGGTATGTAGCGATCCCTATTCTAAAGGAGGAAGAGCCTTCTATTGTGACCTATATAGCTAAAATGTGTAGTACCGGTATCAAAGGCAACTGAATTACTGCCAATTATCTGAGAAATTCTTGAAAAGTCAGCTTCTAATAGAAATACTACAGATAATGATAGTGGTCAAGAAAACATTAAAAACCTGCTCTGGAGAATGTCCTGAGCCAAAGTTCAGCGTTGCAAAGATTGCTAGACTACAATATATATTTTCATTTACTGCGTGTTATGAGGTTGAAATACAGTACACTATGAACTAAAATTTCATTCCCTTTTGTGAAAATTCAAAATCAGTGAACATTAAATTATTGGTTTCAATTTCAACCAAGAAAGAATCTATAGGTTCTGATTTTACACAAAAATGTTTGTAACAAAATAGCGGCACAAATGAGCATTGTAATTCAGGTAGTGAGCCACATACGAGAAGTAATATATGATTGCATGCCATGATGAACAATTGAAATTCCGTTACCGTTAATGCACTCATAAAAATGCGGCCTCATTTAGCAAGAAAAATATCAAAATTTAGATAATTTAGTACACTATGCGTTAAGATGCATGAATATGGTTTCTTCTTCTTCACAATGTCAAGTATCTTACACATAAAAAGTCTTTGAGTGACTTGAAACAAAATAATTGAATTTCGAAATTATGTATTTATATCATCAGAAAAATCTGTTTAAACGACTTGCTGAATATATCGCTTTTCAGAATTACTAATTATTACTTACAGATTATATATCCACAAATAATTAGGTTCCCAGTCAAAATCATTTTTGAAATTCAAAAGCTAAAATATAGCATTTTATAAATGAAACACAAAATATCAAAAACTTATTTTCTCTTCTAGCTTCTAACGTTGATTACAAATGAACGATGATATGGAGGGATACAATCAGATGTATTATAGGAGCTAGAGAATTAGAGCTTTTTAGAAATACCAGGTACGAGAAAACATCACTTGAATTCTATTTTTGGGTCAACACGTTAACAATCTCTTTTACCAAACCCAAGAGTAGTTTGAACTTCCTGGATTTACGACTTCAATGTTAATAAAATAATTCCTCCAGAAATACGTTTGTTTTATTCAGCTGTCTGCGTCAGAGCGACCGGTCTAATAATGACTCGGTCAAAGAAAGATTGCTAGTATAATACGCCCAAAATGTTTTAACATAAAAGTATCAATAAAAGCATTACATATTCAATAAAAATACAAAAATAATTACAATCTTTAAGACCTTAAATTTATCAGTGTTCTTCCATTCTAACCCTTATAATCAGTCGATCCGACCTGCTTATGAGTAACCCGAAACCGGAGTAGTCTAATTTTTTACACGAGAGTGGATTGACCCGTTTCCCACACATCTCTGTCGATATCAGTGAAAATTGAAGAGGATATTTGTTCCTCTTGTCAAGTGATTGCTTCGAAATATGACTGTAAGAACCACATTAGCCCACTGTGTTTAAAACAGTGTGTTCGTGACTCAGGCAAGCGCTGTTTGAAAAACACAATTGATGACATTCAAATTTAACCTGTTTTTAACTCACGTTCCATGTTTTTCGAGCTCTTCGACAAACCCTGCCCTTAGCCTGCTGTAATGTCAGAGTTATTGCATTGAAATATTTTCATCACAAATGTGACTAAATATGACATGGAGTGATCCTAGATGAGTCTAGACATTTGAAAACTAAGCCTAGAGAGAAACACAATGCTTAATGTGTTGAATCAGAGTTGCGAACGAGTCCGTTAGTTTGATCGACACTCCTACAAATCTGATTGGTCCATCATCGGACAATTTTCAAACAGTTTACATTTGAATCCGAATTGTGTTTTCAATTTCTTACAAAATTAAGAAGCTTTGAACATTTCTGTCTGCTAAATGAATTTTGCTACCTTTGTGAAAAATTCTGAATTTTGATTAAAAAATACAGTGTATTTCTATCTAATTGAGTATTGCTAAATCCCAAACGAAGTTATCATATATGTATGTTATCATTGGATTAGGTTGTTATTCAATTGTTCCTTGACTAGGCATTTTAAAGGAATTCATTTGAGATTTGAACAGATTTGTTACCATACTAGTTTGACAATCGTAAGTCTTGTGCCTAAAATATTGGCCACTTTTGAATAAAAGAATTAAAGCTGCTTAGTGATGTTGTAAAATCAATCACTTAAGACTTTTCAAAATTTCTATACTGCTAACTGCACTAGTGAAATCTATTTTAGATGTATAATAATAAAATTTTCATAAGGCTCCTCTAAAATATAATTTTTTGCTCATAAAATATTTAGCAGGCTTTCATTACATTTGGTTTGTCTGAGTGAAACATGATTTCCATTACCAAAATAAATAAATGAAAAGTTATTATAAAAATGTTTGTTAGCCTTCTATTCAAATTTTTAATAATGGATGAAAATATTTCAGTAGTAATGAACTGGTTGAACAATTTTAAGTTTGTTTGTTCAATCAACTTGATGTAAAAATGTATAACGCAGGCTATATACCTATCTATAAAACATGGATCGTCGGATTGTCGTGCAGTGTATAGAACTTCATATATTTTGCATTGTGGTTTTGAGGTAACAGTCATTCCATAGTAATCAACTCCAGAATGTGAAGTGAAGTATTGGGCTCCGTCGTAGAGATCGTATTCATATAACTTACAAATTTTTCGCCAACGATCATATGAAAGAGATTTACAAAGTACTTTACGAAGACAGTGTATTTGGCAAATGTGCAAAGAAACGTCTAGAACTGTGACCAGAGGCGTTGAAACTGATGCGAAATTAGGGATTTTTTCATCAAAATTGATATTTCTGTAAACATACATTTGAATACAGATAACTAGTGGGGAAAATGTCAGCAGAATAAATAACGACACCTACATTTCCGAAAAATAGCAGTTGTTTTAATCCATTTGCAAGAAGTTGTAAACCAATCAGAAACGTCAATGAATGAAATCTAATTTACTTTTAATTACGCAGAATTGATGATTATGATTAGTGATATGATTGAGATATGCAAGCATCGTACAAGCAATTAAATTACTAAAAATGATTTTCTTGAGCACTATTGAACTTAATAAAGGAATTGGGTGCAGAGTGGAAAATGGATCACTTTTCTGATATACCACTTGGCCCGTTTCCCCACCCACCCTATCAAAAAAGATTACTAGTATAATCCGGTCAAATGTTTTAACATAAAAGTATAAAAAAAGCAATACAAAATTAATAATAAAATAGAAAAATATTGAAATTCTTTAAGAATTTCAAAGATTCAAACGTTCAGCTTTTTAAATTGTTCCTTAAATCTGTTAGTGTTCTTCAATCCTAACGATTATTCATTACTTGACACCCACCCTGACTCGTTTAGGAGGGACAAGAAACCCAATGCGCGGGTTGACCAGTCTTTCTATCGTATTTGTGAGAACCTAGAAATCTAAGAGTTCTTCACATATTAATTGCATGCATTATGGTTAAACTTGGTTTACTTACTTGTAGTAGAAGGTTTTATGTATCAACTATATTTTTGAAAATTTTGTCAATTGTTATAATTACTATTTCTTTTTATTAGAGAATTTAATATAATACTATATTTTTTAGACATTATATTTCAATTACTGTTTTGGACGTTAGGGTCTACATCTTAATTCGCACAAGACGGAATTTTGCTCGAGAACTAAAACAAAAATATCCATGAAAAGTAAATTTACGTTTGAGTTTATGCAAGTTTAAAAAATAAGTTTGTTCAGTATTATTCTATTATAATATATAATTGTTATTGATTTTCATTTCTGTTATATCTATTGGAAAGTAAGAATAGAAAAAGTAATTCGTTTTGAAATATGAATTAAAACGTCGTTACCAAACTTTTTTTATCAATTTACCATAAAACATTGAATTACCTTTTGTTAATCTCTAAAGCATTTAAAGCTTTTCGATTGGTTTGCTTCCAATTGGCATTGCAATAAAAATATTTGAATTCATATTCACAAAGTAAAAACAATGAAAAATCTACTGGGCTATGCTTCAGTTACAATGTCAAAACACAATCATAGAATTATATTTCTCAAACTCTGTTAAAATAGAGAACATACATGGAGTCTATGCAGGGGCAATTTCACAGTTTAGTTTCTAGTATCAATATTCCATACAATATATATTATCTCAGAAATAAATTATTCTTCATCATAATCATGGTAAATTTTTTCCCATAATAGTATTCATATTCGACAAGTCAAATTCGAAAAACTAGAAATATATACAAGATAAAATTTTCAAAAATGAGCTTAATTGATATCAATCTTAATAATTCTGCAAAGCGGTATAGCATGTAATCAGTTTAAAAAATTCCTCAATGTTCAGATTACAGAAAATATATAATTCCAAAATAATTGTTCTATACATGACAAATGTAATATTTAACATATTGTTTTGAAATTTAATAGTATTACTTTGATTTATGAGTGTACTTTGCCATACAATTGCCTTGTTGTAGAAATTTAGAAATCTTCATAATAAGTAATTACTAATATTCATAAAATTTATGGAAATACAATATAAAATAGTCCTTAAAATAAACAAATATATATATTAATATTTAAAATCAAAAAAAGAAAAAATATAAATTATACAAAAATATCAAATATCTTTAAAATAGAATAGTCATAACATCTTCTTAATTAATTAGATTATCCATATTGAAATTGTTCAACAAGTAAGTTCTGTTTTAAATGTTTTCATAATGTTGTTTGATCAAAAGTATCCAAGGTACTTAAACCCCATTTATTCAACATACAACAGGTATTGAGAATTAAGAAGTCTTCCAATATTTTTTCATGGTAAATTGCTTATACAGTTTTTAGACCTTCATTTCGAATTTTCAGGATTCCTTAATAGGCTATTGTTCTTGTTTAGAATGTTAATGAACCTAAGCTGTGCTGCTGTGATTGTATATATAGTAACATACAATCACAGGATATTGAAAACATGTGCAGTACTTCAATAGCTTCATGCCTATTATCATTAAATGAAAATTGGTATGCTTAAGTGCTGTGAGCAAGTAATTCCGTGAATTGAATAGTTGTAGTCCAATAGTAGAGGTCCTATAATCTAAGTTTCTGGAAAAAACTGTAACAATTCAGAAGATATAGACTGAATGATAAAGATTGATTTTGTTGTCATCATTCATAGCTTTAGACAAAACCATGGGTGTAGCTAATTTATCTACAATGGCAAATTGGACTAGTATTTTTAATACAAGACATTAGCTCAACAGAATCCTAGGAATCTGAAAAACTTTGCCTATCTTGATGTTTCTTTTTGCACAATCCATCAATCATAAAACTTTGGAATCACAGATAATGGGAAAAATGAATGAACCTGCCATAATATCCCATGTAGCCACCACCAGTGGTCCACTGGTGGGGAATGAGTGGCATTGGTGGCCACCAGTTCCCACCAGTGGACCACTCGTGGATAAGTAGTCGCAGTAGTAGAAATTGCAGCCAATCATAGCCACCAGTGGACCACTGGTGGACCCCTAGTGACATCTGACTTACTCTTAATCATAAATAATATATGAGCTAATGCTTGTAAGTAAAATATTATTCATTATTATGCTCTCTTAGATCTCATAAACATATAAAATTCATTGTGAAGAGCTTTTTTGCAATTTTCTGTTTGCAAAAATTATAAGATATATGTGCAGAATGAAATTTCAAAATAATTTATTCACTATTATTCGTGGACCTTGAAATCAATGTCTACATGAGTACTTAAAATTGGGCAAAATATATTTTTAATTATTGGAAAAAAATAATGTTTAAAAATTGCAATTTCTTCGGAAATTGAAAATTAAATCTAAATTGGGCATTTTTGTGTGCTTGTTGTTATTGCTTATAATAAAAAATTCNAGAGCTTTTTTGCAATTTTCTGTTTGCAAAAATTATAAGATATATGTGCAGAATGAAATTTCAAAATAATTTATTCACTATTATTCGTGGACCTTGAAATCAATGTCTACATGAGTACTTAAAATTTGGCAAAATATATTTTTAATTATTGGAAAAAATTGCAATTTTTTCGGAAATTGAAAATTAAATCTAAATTGGGCATTTTTGTATGCTTGTTGTTATTGCTTATAATAAAAAATTTGTTATATTTTCCATTGTCAACTTAAAATCAATGTAAATGGTAAGCTTTCTAGCATTTCCTTCAACCCTTTGTTGGGTTTGTGTTAGTTTAAACTGCAATGTTTAAACTCTATCAATATAAAAGTTTGCTGTTGCTACATTTGAGACATTGCTCTAATGCTTAAATCATATTTTGCCACCAGTTTCCCACCAATTAGCCACCAGTGGACCACTGATGGACCATCAGTTTACCACTGGTGCACAGGCGGCCAAACCCCACCTGGTGGCCCACCGTATGTGCCAATGGTGGACTGCTGGTGGTCCACCAGTATTTGGCTATGTGGGATTGGCTGTCCACAACAGACAGCATTATTTACATAGCAGAAGAAGAGCATGTTCATGTTACAAATAGTTACTTTGAAAAGCCAAAAATCTTGTAAATGATGATAGACCCACATATGTTCATACACTTGTCATACAAATTGATAGACTGCAAATGTTTAGTTGGTGTTTTTATGTCCCTCCAAATCTCACTAGTGAAATAAATCAAATTGTATGTGATTCTAGTATTAATAACTGATGATTTGCTCAACATTAATTCAGCAAATTCTGTTGCTGTAGCAGGACATCTGAACTATGATTTTAGTAGAAAGTACCCAATGATCTATGCAATATTCTTAGTCAAGCAACACTGAGCCAAATCACAATTCTCATGTTATTGATCATTTACTATGCTCTGATGATTTACTATGTACTAAAAAGAATTACATGCAAATGGCTCTAAATCTGCAAACTAAGTAGATGAGATTTGTTACCTACAAAACCCTAAAGCTACATGAATTGTGAAAATTACCAAATGAGTAACCTAAAGGAAATTGCAGATAATCTAGCAAACAGAGATCTTTTGAGAATTTATGGCATTATCAACACAGATGATAAATTATAACTCCTCTACACTCAAGTATGTTATTGTCATTATTATATTCCTTCAAGAAACATACACATGGAGAACAATCTCCCTTTTGGATTACTCTGATAATGAAGCAAACTTTAGAAGACATGTGCATATGTTATAGCTGTGCTGTTTATCAGTGCAACAAACATTTCTCTGACAAACTAGAGAAGCTAATTTTCAATGCCAAAGCAGCATGGATTGGTAGCAAAGTCAGAGTCAACAGAACATGGAAGGCATTCAATGAACTGACAATAAGCAAATCAGGCAATGATATTTATCATTTAATTAGTAGCTATCCTATACCTGAAATTGCTATAGATAAAATGCCTGAGTTCTTCCAAAACATTGTACACTTTGAAGTTAATTCTGGGGGTTTTTATCCTAGCTAGTGCAACCTATCAGCTTTGAAACAAAATTATCTAGTAAAACTTATTAAAAGTTCAGGTGGTTTTAATGATATTTCATAGATAGAATGGAAGTAATATCTGCACATAATTAGCAGATCTGCTGTCAAACACTGTTAATAGTTCAGTACTGCAATGTTATATACTCAATTTTGGAAATATTCATACCAAGTTTTTATTTCTAAGACTAAAGAAGTGGTTGTTCACAGTGTACGGCCTTTAAGTATTAGTTCTCTACTGTGCACTATTATTGGAATATACTTATTTAAAACAAATATGGTGAAACTGATGTCTATTGTGGACAATTAATGATATGCCTACAAGTCAAAATCATCTCTGGTTTTGCCATTGATCAACATCATATATTACACTACATATGTTATCTGAAAAAAAGCAAAGCATCCTCCTGCAAGCATCAAACTTCAGTAAAGCCTTTGACTGTAAAACACTCTCTTCTCTTGCATAAGCTAGCAAAGTGCAATGGATATCTAAACATCACAAGTTAGTTGTCAAAATGAATGGATTGTGCAATCATACCCTAACTGCACATTGAAAGATATCTCAAATTTTATCAGTCATTTCTTATTACTCCTTACAGCCTTTCTATCAGATCTAAGACTTCCAAAAAGTAACAATAAAATTTGCTGAAAATGTTACCTGTTGAACAATAATTGATTGTACCCATCAACTTAATAACCCAAAGAGGTAATGGTAAGGTGGTGCAAAGACAACTATGGTCCTTGGTGAATTTATGAAAACTTACTTGTCACAAATAAAAATCAAATCAATCTTAAAAATCTTATTACTCTCATTTTCTAATCATCTGGCATTTACCATATTATCAAATCTCTCTCTTTGGAGCCATTCCTACTTTGATGTGTGAGCACCCTGGTGGTGTGACTAGCCTAGAACATCAAAGCTCTCTGTGTTAGGAAAAAGAGGTCAAAGTCAGGTGTGAAAAATTTAGTATTTATCAAGAAATAAACTTAACCTTAAACAAGAGTCTAGGTAACTTTATTCCCATTATAAAAACATAAACATAATTTAGTTAATATCCTTAGTTTGTCCAGTAAAACACAAAACTGAACTTAGCCACCAAAGACATTATTGAAATAAGTAACTAAAAATCATCTAGTACTTTATTTATTAAATCATATTTAGTCCTCATTTTGCCAAAAGTATTATTATCAACAGATACTAATCTCTTAAAGTTGACACTTATTGTTTCTTGGTTGCATGATACAAATTAATCTAACTGATCTAGTAATTTTATAATATGACTGCTCACTCAAATATGAGGATTATTAGATTTCAAGTGTTTCAGAAAAATAGCAGCCAACAAACCTATGGGCAAACATTTAAAAAAGTTGAAGTTTAATTAGTTATATTTTATTTATTAAACAGACTATCATTATATGCAATTCTTGTGTAGAATCTTCCCAATACCAATTTTGCAATTATTTAAGAGTTGCTAATTCATTCTCATGGTATATGTGATGATTAGAGTATGACTGATCCCTAAATCTCTCTACCTAATTTGTTGTGTAGTTAGTTAACTAAATTAATCTGCATTAGCTTTCCTGAATGCTTAACTAATCACAGTTTCTTTAGATTGAGAGCAGTGGATGGAATACAGGGTTGAAACCCAGTGCTGTGATATGGGCTTCCAGAGACATCTTCATTGGAACAGCTCCAGCTTTTACTTGAACTCTGCAGTGGAAACCATTTGGTGAATCAGTGTGTGGATGGTTAACTCAGTGATAGTGTGTGTGTGTGTGTGATAACTTAATAATTTAGTGCATTGATTGTCCTTGTTATTATGATTATGTAAATAAAAGGAAATAATGCAACCATGGTGCTTTAGCTTATTAATTTTCCTTACATATAATAGCCCTACAGATATAGTGATACATGTTAGCCCTCAGTACATGTGAACAATCAATGCAGTCAGCAAGAATGCTAGTTTGTAAATCAGTTGACAGTCCACTAAATTAATAGATAGAACTGTACTGTAAACATGTAGAGCAATCTAAATATAATCATAATAATCTGTGAGCAATGAAATGATAGGAAAGCTATAATAGGTAAAAATCCCTATCCCTATTCATAATCTATAAGCACATGAAGAAGTCTACAGCTACTCCCTCACTGCACTTTGAATGGCTGATGCAGAGGCTGCTCTAGAATTACTTTAAATGTATTCAGTGACCACCATATGATTACTCTAGTGCTTGAACATTTAGCTTTCCATGTAACTATTAAATAACCTGACAAAAAGTAATGAAGTAATTCCAATAAAATTTGTTCATCAATGAATCTAACAATCAGCATATATTTATAGCACATTTATGTAAATAATCAAACACTCAATTGAAGCTTGTTTACAATTTTCCCTCATGTTTCTAGTTCTGCTTTTAATTACACAACATCAGCATTAATTAGTGTATGCTGTTTGGTCATCTTGATGTTTGCCAAATACTACCAAGTTAATTTAAATATCAAACTGCTTCAAACATTTTACAAATTAAATAATCTATCATATCCATGTGTTGTACAACTTAATTATTATTACATTTTAGTCTTAGTTACTTCCATTCTTTTTCTTGTTTTGACCACACATGGCTTCTGATGGATTATGCAACACTTGCTTTGTAACTTGATTATTGTTGTTGAAAAATTGTATCTACACATGTACATATGTACATATAATATAGGCATTTATTCTTGAGAAAGAGTGAGAGACTGAGAGAAATATATTTGTCCTTATAACAAAAATAAAAAGCACTATATTCTATATATATAAAATTTTTATTGCTTCAGAATTCCTTTGTTACTACAATTTTTATGTCTTTCTTCACTTAAATCTTGCTTCTGTAATGGTAATTTTGAGTTTGATTTGCAAAAATTTCACAGGGAACCAGATCAGGAGAGCAAAAAATTGTTCCAGAACAGCAATATTATTTTTGGCAAGGAGTTCTCAGTTGCTTAATACTGTTTAGGGGGGAATTGTTGTAATGAAACAGCCATGTATTTTATACAATTCTCATCCCCAACTCAGCATTTGCCACACTCTCCTGCTGCTAATGCTCAACTCACTTGCAATTAGTCTATACAATCAACTAGTGATTGCTCAAATTCTTCTGTTTCCCACTCTCAATGTTTTTGTTTTGTTTTGAAAAAACCTCAAACTTCCATAGTCATATTCAACACTATCTCTTCATTGCTTGACACAATTTGTCCCATGCAATGACATGCTGGGGTAGAGTAAGAGTCACTGATAGGATTTTTCCAATTTGAAATTGTCATGTTTATCTGCTATTCAATGTTTATTGTGTTGCTGATATTTAATCAGAAAGAAACATGTGTGAAAAATAGTACAATTTTCATTGACTGCTGAAATTGCAACTGGACACAGCAGAAGAAATGAACTATGCTGTAGAGCATGCTATGAATTTCTATTGCACACTCTTCTACCACAATACACACATTCTCTTTACATTTCAAACACAAATTGTACATTTTACAAACCAGTGGCAATTCATTGTCTTATCTGCTTGGCTATCCATATACCATTCATGATCCCCTACCAAGCAACACCCAACTAGTACCCTCCATTTCTATTTTTCATGATCCCCTACCAAGCAACACCCAACTAGTACCCTCCATTTCTATTCAATTACTCACATATGTAATACAAAAGTAAAAATACTTATATAATGACTTGGTAAAATTGTTAGGTTGAAACAGTAGGTTATCAATGTAGGAAAACAAAACTTCTCTTAAAGGAAGTAAATTTAAAAGTAGTTAGAAATTACAAATTAATTTTAATCTACAAATTGCTGTTAGTACCTGTTAAAAAGATAGCAGTTCATAATTCACCTTTAGTCCTAAAGTTTGTGTTTACAATATTTGTTTGGTCATGTCCCAATGGTTTTCAAATTAAATCAAAATTACTAATTACTGCCCAGTTAGTGTAAAAACAGTTGAAAGAAATTACAAAAATGGTTGATTAAGTGGGTTGACATTGAAACTAAAATATGTGTTATAAAGTTAAACATAAAAATTCTTATATATGTATCACTATTATTAAGTTCACTTAATCAATTGTGTGAAATATTCAATAAAGCTAAAAGAGTATATCTCTGAAGAATAACTCCATATTGTTTAGGATAGAGACAAATGAATATTTATTTAATGAATTTTCAAATATAAGTTCTTCATCAGTTTTTAATTAAATCAAATTAAATCAAATATTTTGGAATAACAAATAGGCTTCAACATTTCCAAGCAACTGACATCTGTACTTTCAAATAGGAAAAAATTTATCAAGTTGAGAATGGGTTTTGCTAGTTCCCAATGGTATTCACATATAATCCAATTTGGTATTATACTCCTGTGGATGTCTGTAACACTAGCTCAAAAGAACTTATTTTACAAAGTTTTAGAAAATTCTCAAATTCAGTTGTAAATAAAGTTTCTGAATTGTCATTAATAGGGTAATCAAGCCATATCATATTGGTTGGATTTGCAATTTAAAGCAACAACAGAAGCTAGTTTGTTATAAAGCATAATGGGACACGATAGCATTGGTCGGTTTTCTGACGCTCTCACTGAAAAATTGCAAAATGACATTTTTCAAGGCATTTGCGATGATAAAGAAGCTAAGAAATTCATGTTCTCAAAAGCGAAGACTCCACTATATGTACTTTTCCAAAAACTTGACAAAGACCTCGCGGCAGAAGCTCTTTTTTATCTTTATAAGTTAACAAAAACCAGTGATGAAAACATGATTTGCGCGGAAAATTTGAATTTGAATTCAAATTCAAACTTAACTAATAGTATTGCAACGCATGAAGTAAACAACAATGAACACGTTGATTGCATTAACAATCAAATGCAAAATCAATCTTCGAAATTCAATTATGATATTCAGTTTCCTACAACACCTCGCTTCGAAAAAAGCACAATAAAAGAAATGCCTAAAGACACCACAATACTATGCATTGGAAATTCGATCTTCAAATATATTCAAGCGGAAAAGTTGATTATTAACCAAAAATGCTGTTTTCATTCATACTATGGCAAGAACACAATTGAACTCATAGATGTTGTGAAATCATATGAAAAAATCGACATTGATACGGTAATTCTGAACACTGGGATAATTGAAGCTCTAAACTGTAAAGAAGAGAAATTAATTGCAATAGAAAATTTCAAGAAGAACGTTTTGGACTTAATGGACGAGGTAGAGCAAAAATTTTCCCCAAAGCAGATTGTACTCTCTGAAATTACGCCCGTAACGAAAGAAGAGAGCTTACCTCAAAACAAATTTATATATTATTTTAATTTAGTGCTTAACGAAATCTCCGAAAATAACAGAAAAGTTAAAATTATCAAGTTTTTTGAGAGTTTTCTTGTTGGTGAAGGAAATATACAAATAAAAAGAAGTCTTCTAGCAAAAGACGGAATACATCTCTCTAGGAAAGGAATCTCTGTAGTTGTAAAAGCAATAAAGATATTCTTCAATCATTATGAGATGATTCACA
>CABFPE010000304.1:400282-420690 GCA_900660155.1 Hofstenia miamia
GATTGTCAGTTAAAGGGCATGATGAGGGAGCATTGTTCACCTAGTAATAGAAGAAGAAGAATTCGAAGGAGATCTCCTCAATCCGATTGTCATTTAAAGGGCATGAGGATGGAGAATACGTCAGCAATGAATAAGAGAAGAAGGATAAGAAGGAAGTCTCCTCAATCCGGTTGTCAGTTAAAGGACATGAGGATGGAGACAATGCTGAAAAGATCACCCTCAACCAAATGTCAGTTAAAGGGCAGGCGGATAAAAGAGGGCCAACATCAGGATACTGATCGTCAATTAAAGGGCGTGAGGTTGGAGGAAAAATCAAGCTCATCAATGGAACACTTCCCCACATCCAGCAGAACTCAAAGCCAATTAAAGGGCGGAGAGTATACAGCTAAATCAACAGGTCCTTGCCTGCAATTAAAGGCAGCAAGGACTGAAATCCGGGGTCGATACGTTGACCCAGATGTACAAGACATTAGTGAAGACTCGGACATGGATACCTCGGAGCAGCCATCCACTAGTTCAATACCAACGACAAGTTATAGTTCACAACCGTTCTCTCACAGACAATCATCTACTACAATGAAATCCTCGAGATCTGAAGAGAGGGAAAGCAGGATGACAAAAATTGGAAAGGATAAGATTCATCCATACTTCATAGCCAATAGAAAAATACGTTATAATTCGCAAGATAATTTATCACCAGAGACGAAAAGATTTCTACAGCACCATGCATTGACGAAAGAAACAGAAGCATCGGCGATACCTATTGTAATTGATATAAAGAATAGGCCAGTTTGTAATACAGTTATTTCCTATTCAAGAGACATGAAAGAAGAATTTAATAGGCCATATTTTAAAAGTACGACGCACATAACATTTGAAGAGATGTTTATGCTAAAAGACGTCCAGAAAGTCATCAAGAATAAAAACAAACTAATAGAGAAATGTGAGCAAGTTAATTTGGATAGAGAACATATGACGCTGATATACTTCATAAAGAAGTTGGAAATGGCCTCCAAAAATCTTGAAATGAATATTGAAGACATGTTAAAGTTGGCAAAAGAGCATAGAGTAAAAGTTATTGTGATCGCGAGGCTGCAAAGTGATGAAGAAATGCCGGAATTTTTGCAGATTTTGGAAGAAAAAATGGAATAAAGGTGGAGAGACAATTTCGGAGATGATCAGCGTGGACTTGCAAATAAATAGCATGGCGCCAGCAGAGAGAATAATGGTCGAGCCAAAGATAGCAATAGACATGTATTACCAAGTCAGAACGATGGAAATACTTGGAATAACAGAAAACTTGGAAGAGATAGGAAACTTATACATAAAGTGCAGTATGAAGCAAACGCCTGAGCATCTGAAAAGTATAATGGAAATATGGAAGGAAATGAAAACAGAAAAGCCGATGCATGAAGAATGGCCTCTCATTGATATAAAGTCGCCCATAAAAACTTATCACAAGTCTGTAGAAATGACACTGCTGGAAATTAGAAAGGCGTACGAGATGGATTCAAAAAGAAATTTTAGAAACATGGTATTTGAAGAAGTCAACGCACCCCATATTCATGCACGAACGTCAGTCTGGATACTTAGCATAGCATTGACAAATAATGAAAAGTTAGTACTGCCAATTAGAAAAAAGGAAAGGAAGAGTATGGCCAAAAACAAACGCTATGAGATAGCCATATCACCAATACCGAATAACATTAAGCAATGGTTGTTACAATATGTGGACATATTATCTTTGTCACCAACCAAAAAGATACAGCAAAAGTTTGAAAAGTACTACGTTCGTTTACTAATGCAGCAACACACACTGGGAAGACCGAGCATAGTAGAACTCGCCAACAAACCCGGAATATGCCCTGCTGAGATAGATATAGTAAATGACGAAGCAAAGAAATTTATGTGGGGAGCCACGTCAAACACGAAACTGAAAGCAATAAAACAGCAGCCATGGCTGACGACGAGAAACCTAATATGGAGAGAGAGCGTAAGCACGATGGACACGATACAAAGAATAGAAGAAAAACAAGTTAACAAGACTATCACAAATGAAATGAAGAAGTACGTCCGAGACTATCCACAGTGTGCATATACGAAGATAATTAAAAAGTCAGAAATTATGCGTAAAGAAGGTGAAAACAGACCAATCGAAATTATAGAAATGGTCAGCAAATCACAGGAAGAAATGAAAATGGAGGAAATGCTGCTACAATCGAACACGATTGCGCTCACGCCGAATACGCAGAGAGAAATAGACAAAGTGAACTTAGAAAAGTGGGGCGAGAAAGAACCAAGTGAAATCTCTTGGGTCGATACGGATGATGAACGTCTGCTAGTAGAAATAATGGTGCGACGAGAAAAAACAGATAACATAGTTCAAAGGATATATGGTGAAGTCTATGAAAGAGAAACCAAGTCAATGATAAAAATCTTATGTACCAAAGCTTTCACAAGACAAGAGATTACACAAATGTTACAACCCAACAATCAGTTAGCAGTAGACATTGAGTGTATTACCTCGAAAATCATAATGAAGGCAGAAACTGCGAAAAATTTGATGAGACATGGACTAACAAATGCTTTCTGGGAAAGTATAAACACTAGTAAGAATAACTACCCCGCGACTTTTGGGATGGCGACAACGTCGAATATGGTTGGATCGTATGAAAACATTGAGAAACAGACATTAACTACATTGTTAAAATGCACACCGCCTCCGACAGTATTCGTACCGATGCTATTACCTACATGGCGATTGAAAAAGAAAAAACCGGTGAAAGCTTATTGGCATGAGGAGAACACATACGTAAATAAGCTGGAAGACGCCAAAAGAATTGTTAGGGACGAGAGGTATAAGAAATCAAAAGAAATCTTAAGCAAGAACGACAACAAAGAGAGAGTATTCATCGAAGGTGCTGTAACCCCATATGATTTATACAATGAAGGTGAGCCTATACACAAACAGATTGGAAAAGTGCAGAATGAAATCGAGAAGAGAAGCACAAAGACGGTGATTCTATTTTCCGGAATTAACGATATAGTATGGGGCGAATTATGGAGTTCTGAATACAGATATTATGATGTGATGCGCAGAGTAGAAATCATAACGATGATACGCCTGGGAAAAAATGATCCAGAGCAGATAACGCAAGAGGAAATCAGAAATAATATCAGTGCGTTTTATGATGAAGCGTCAATATCGAAATCTTTAAGGTAGACTTACGAATTCTTTTATCCAGAAACAACAGTACGTCCAGAACTATCGCATACAAGCAGGGTAGACGCCATGATGACGTTAATGATAGTGATTAAAGGCTTAAAGCTATATGACAAATACTATGAAGAATTTAACTGTAAACTCAACGAGTTATGGAGCATGTGTACGATTTCGAATAAACTGAGGAATCCAATGTTCTTAAGACATAAAAAACTGGTTACAACAGAAAAAGAGGTCGTGCTGAAATTAATGAAGAACGAAAAATTCGAGAAAACAGAATGGGAGATGCAGGATGCTAACGACATGATAAGACAAGCGGTTGAGATGGTCCATGGTGAAAGAGTTGTGATCCTTAATTAGCTGTGCTGGAGGGGGAGTGTAACATAATCGTAATCTAATCATATGTGGTCAAATTGAGAAAAAAGGAAGAAGTAACCAAGACTGAATATTAAAATAAAATATTAATTGTAAAAACATATGATTAAGATTAATTAGTTATTTTGTAAATTTAGAGTGCAGTATTTTTGATATTAATTAATTTGGCAAAAAGGCACTAGACCTAAATCACAACTGCTAATTAAGGCAGAAGTTTGTAATCAGCAGACGAACGAAATTAAAACGTTTGAAATTGTCAACAACTGGAATTAGCAGGTACTAGTCAAATATTTGATTGTTGTTAATTTTTCACTATAAAAATTGTGTATTTGATCATTTTGGTGATGAATCAAATTTACTGGATTTACTTTACGTTTTTGTATCAGGTTATTTTATTTAATACAATGGAAAGCTAAATGTTCGAGCTCTCGGGTATTCTAGACGGTGGTTCGCGAATCCAGTTAACAGGTGCAGTGTATAGCCAGTGCTTACCCGAGATGCTCTTAGGTTAGGTATAAGGATAGGGGTTTTTATTCGTATTAGCTTTCCTATCATTCGTTTCTCACATTACGATATTTATTACAGTATGCTATTACATCTAGCTGTGTTAGGAACCTATGAGACCTGGTTGTATTATCTTGTACAGAATTCATTACATATGATTATTAGTGGACTGGCAGACTATCAATGCATCTCTTTTGCCTTAACCGTATTGATTGTTTGCATGTACTCTAAGTTAGCATGTAATTATTTATCTGTAGGGTTATTATATGTATGAACTCATAATAAGCTAATGCATCCCGGTTGTGAAACTCCCTTATTAACCAACTTTGCTAATAACAAGAACAATCAATACAGTAAATTAATAGGGTATCACAAAGCATTATCACACTCATGCACACTATTCCATTACACTGAGTCATCCAAATTGTGGTTGGTATCTCGATCGATGTTTCAGTATTGCATGGAAATACTCGTTGTAGCGTAGTTCTTCATTTCCTCTTTTGTGCTTTGTTGCAGGTCGGGTAAGCGTACCCTGTACTTTGTACCCTCTGTCTCGTGTCTTGGATCTAAAATAACAGTCGTTAGTTCTGTATCAATATTAGTTGAAGAGATAATAGTATAATCAGTTAACGGCTAAACAATAGAACTGAAAGAAGAGAGATAGAGATTGGAGTCTGTCACCTACCGTACTATCTAAGGAGGAAACAAGTGTCACAGCAGCTCCTAAATTAAGCTAAGACTTACTAGTAGGAAGGTTGGCGAGATTCTACAATTGTCAACTCTTGAAGTCTCCTATAATCTAGTCGTTATGATTATATAAGTAATGACTTGAATGTGAATGTCAAATATACTTAGTTTTTGAACAAGCAACACTGATCGCAGCTAGTTGAAGTCAAATGGATTTTGCCTTAAATTGAAGAGAACATTCGCTTAAAGCAGATGGTACTATTCTAAAAAAATAAAATAAATTAAATTTGTGAAAAATGCACAAAGTCAATTATTTTTTAGTGTAGACATAAAACCGCAATAATCAATTGTTTGTTGTGATTAGATTACAAATGACTTGAAAAGTTAACTTTTTTTATATTTTTATTTACATGCATCTGCTAACAATTACAAATCTTTTGTAAAATATAAGTTGGAATGCATTGAAAATTTAATAGGCATTATACAGCTTCCAATTCATATACACAATTATAGTTATTTAGTTGAAAATAAATGAATTGTTTATAAATATATGCAAAAATGCAATTCATATTTCAGTGGGCATTAAAGATTTACATATTTGTAATAAATTGATTCATTTTAGTGGGGTTGGAAACCACCACCTAAGCAACGTGGAATAAGTTGCTTAGTAACTAAAAGAAAAGGAAAGACTTTGTACGGAGAATACCCACAACAAATAAAAGAGTCTCCAGTAAAAAATCCAAGACCACCAAAAACTGTGAAAAATCTTGCTGCAAAGAAAGGAAATAAAAGTGTGTACTTTTTTTGGAATTCTTTAGAGGAAGATGTTCGAAGTGGAAGGATTGTGAACTTTGAGGTAGTAATATGATAATATATATGTATTGAGGAAGCAAGCTTCACTAACACAGCCTAATATATACTTTATGATTAGATTTAACTTTTATAATATTTGTATATTTACTTAGTAGATAGTGAAACCAAATCATTACTGTATGTTCATTTCGTTATTAGCGAATACATACTCGGAGAGTTGCTTAATAAGAAATAAGAATAATTTTTTTGTTTAAAGACGAAGCCTTCAATGAGTGGGCTGATTCTGGCAGATTATCTTTCAGAATTGATAATTTTGAAATATGTGGCCAATAGGATAAACTTATTCATCAAACAAGTACTTTCAAATGAATTGTATACATTACAAGTAATAGGGAAGATGTATAGGAGAATGCCCACCGCCCCCATATAGGATCCCTCACCGCTCCAGGCAACCCATGGGAGTTTGAGAATCTATCACATACATGTAAATATTATTTAAAAAATAACGTTATATTTTGGTATTTGCTATTACTTTATAATGTAGTTTAATCACCATGATAAGAAAAAAATTCTTGCGGGCTGAAATTTCAGGAAATTCGTGTAGTTAAAATGGCTAAAAGCACATATTAAGGCAATTAATAAAATTATAAATATCAGTACTAGATAGGTAGACCGAATAGGGATCAACTGATGAAGCCAGGCTTAGAGGGCAGGAAGCTACTTTTACTAGAAAAAGCAATCAACCTATTTCAAGACAGGAAGGAGATAAATAACCTAATCAAATAGTTTGAAACTGGTAAATTATTGCAAACTGGGCAGGGAGAAATATGGAAATGGAAATCATTTTATAGAATGGAAATATACTGGATATTTGTGGAAACACAAATTCTAAAATACAGTCAATGCTTAAAACCATTAAATATTCACAACACCTTAAATTTGCTATTCGAAAAATAAATGTTTTAAGAACAATAAAAAATGTATTAAAATAACCAAAATAAGTCTGAATCATAAAGAGTTTAAGAACTTCCTCTAAAGAAACTAGAGGTTTGTCCAAACTATCCCTCGCGACAGCTTAAAACGTACTTTCACTTGTGTAACCTTTGCATCAACAAGAGAATTCAAAAGAGCCCATGTTAAATCCAGCGTCAAAATTTTAATGTAAACCACAATGATTAAATATTTCTCTAACACACTGTTACAGCTAAAACAGTTTTACGTAGTATCCATACCTAAATGTGAAAATTGCGAAGGGTTACAGAATTTATTAAGACTGTGCTCAGTCCCATTTATGACATCAAATATCCGTTAATAATTTCTGTATGTGCACTGTGCACACATATCGTACTTTTTTAATGTTTAAAGTATTTTATAATTTTAATTCTCTAATACTGTACTCTGATTGTGAGCAAATTGGAAATGAAATTAACTAAAAAATGAATTTGAATTTCTCTTTGACTGAGATCAGGAACAAAATTTTTGCAAAATGTTATGTGGGCCTTAGCAGCTCCAACCAATCGAAGCACGTGTCTGCACTGAATTGTAATTTTGGTTCACATTATACATGTAGTTAAGTTAACAACCAGTGGTCATCGATGACCCAATAAGTTCGACATTTTATGTGGCTGTGATGGTTCACGACTGGGGCAAAACCCAATGAATCGAAATGTAACTAGGAACAGTAAAATACTTATCCTACAGAACCATAGCCACTATTTCTAAGGGTTATGGAAAGAAATGGAAATTTATGGACATCATTGAAATGTTTTTAAAATAGTTGTGGAAATGGAATGCAAATGAAAAACAATTTCATTTCCATAGGAAAGCCTGATACTAGGTCAAGGACAGAAGACATAACCTAGAAAACGGATGAAAGTCAAAGTTACTGCTGGGTCCCATGTTGTTCTCTTGTAGTTAATGATAAAAATTTATATTTGATTGATGCAAATAGGCTAGAAAATGTGCATCTTCGCTTTATAATATCGAGTAGTTTTACATTGGATAGGTTAATTTTATTTTTTTATCATTATAATTACCATATGATATGAGGAGGAGGGCACACTTTCAATTCCATAACGTTTGCCATGCAATTCTCTCAATCGTTCTTCATGATTTCTTGTTCACTGTTTGTAAATTCATATATTTCTATATATTGGAACGCTTAATAGTAAAACTCTAACTGAATACGAATTTTCAAATTCAGGTTATTGCGTAATGTACGACTTATCAGTAAAAGTTATTAAACATTTAAACATGTAATAAATTTCGTTCTTCAGATAAAATTTAGTGACAAAATAATAATTTTGAGAACAATTATGAAAAATATCTCAATTAACAGCACACATGAAATGATTAAATAGATGAACGTTTCCAATATATTATAATGCTAAAAGTGACTTGTCAAACAAATTCTTCTAATTTTATAGTCACTTAAGAATTTGGCAAGATGCCTAACAGCATATACAAACTTAGTTGAAGCTTGAGAAAAATTTCGAATTATTTTTTTCTTTTAATGCATAAGCAACTTTTCAACCTTTTAGAGGAGTTTATAAAAAAAGTTGTGAAATAAAGGAAGAGGGTGTGGTGTCCTAAATTTCATGAAGTGCAAACATACACCTAGAAATGATAAAGCTTTATATTTTACAGTTAGAAAGCTTTCATACTAATACTTGAGGATTTTTTACTAAAGATTTTTAATAATTCGAAAAATGGACTTTACAAAAGTATTTTTTCGTTTTTCAAATTTTCTTCAAGAATGTTTCAATTTTTTTTTACTGAAACTGAATTTATATAGCTTGGGTTCAGAAAACGGCATAGACGATGATGTAAAACGCAAAAACTTGACTCATCTTAAATTTTATTGAATCTGCCAAATAATGTTTGGTAAAAGATTTTTCCAAAAAAAATTAGACTGTTAATTCATAATATATAATATTCATACTATTTAAGTCATAATTTTGTAATTATTATTTGACAATAACTCTATTATTAATATACCAGCATGGATATTAAAGCATTTTCAATTCACTGAATGAATTATACATCATCAGCATATATTGATTACAGTATAATTTAGAAATCCTATTCGAATTCATTATATATTTTAGCATCACAGTCTGCCATTTAATACAAAAGAATGCATCCAACAGGTTCAAGATTCTTCCAAATGGACAACCGCAAATGAAGCTTGGAATCTAAAATTATCTCCACGTTATCACATGAAATTCTTGCCGGCAATTCATCAGGATAGAATATTTGGATGGAAAGGAGATAAGAACGGTAATCTTTGTGATAATCTATGTTCATTATTTGGTAGTTTTTTAGTGGTTATGATATTGGTACGGATCATGGAATATTTCTATGCTTAAATTCAATAAAGCATCAAATGCTTTAATGCCTAGAGCCATTGTGAGAATCTTCAAGAGCTAATCAAAATAAGTGCCGTTCTTGTCAATCATGTTTTTCATTTTCAGGAAGAACACAAATTTCGGCAGACTTTGATTAAAAGAAAGATTTCATCCAGGAATCCAACTCCGTATCATCGCTGAACGGTTGTGTGCTCAGAGAGTTACTTGATAATAGGAATAAATTCAAGTTCGACAGTGATAAGTCCTTGACTATAGAGTGAATTGATAGTGATCTGGTTGAAATTCTCCTTTTAATCAAAACCTGCTGAATCTTATGAACCTTGTTTCATGTTGTCCATGAGAGCTATTAAAAATGGTGATGCATGGATTGATAAATTCATGAGATTTCTCATCATTATCTAAGATCTTATTGACAAGCACTGTTTTTCCTTTTGCTTAGCTTGCTTTTTATAAATCCAATAAATATTATAAAACTTATTTGATTAGCTATCCATAGAACTTCATCTTCCTTAAATTTAATTTGAGATGATATAAGACGTTAAAAAGTAATGTGTGTTTTTCTATTTAGTTTCTAAGAAGCATAGGTACAAAAATAAATCAAATTTTCCCCAATTTGATCATGACACTCTCCGTTCAGAAGGTTTAGAAGAGCTAAAGTCAGAAAGTGAAGCAGAAGATCTTGATGACGATGTCATGAAGGATGTTCAGAATGCTCTGGATGATCTCGAACTCGATGAACTAGATAAACCAAATAATGATGTAAACACCTAGAAATACATTTTATATTTTTCGATTTCTTGACTACATACTTGTTGCTTTTAGACTTTTAAGAGATTTTAAGATATGATCGTATTCATACATTCAAAAATTTCTTTTTGATCAATTTTGTGATGATTGTAAGCTACAAGATTTTTTGAAATTCATTGGTTCTGTTTTATGAAAATTTTTTTTCTAGTGAACTTCTACTAATTAATGCAGTTGAAACATTTATTTGATTTATATATTAAGTCTACCTAATGCATTTAACGCAATAATAGATAAATTGAATATTTAGATTAAATACATTCTTTTTGTAAAGCAATATAATTATATTTGCATATACTAATTGCATAGTAAAAAAATTAGTCATTAAAAAATTTATTGTTTACTCCAAGTATAAAAAACACCAATATAACCTACTACAAAGTCCTTTGATTAAATATCTCATTTCTCATTCGTTTTTTTCTTAATGAACTTTTGAGCTTGAGCAGGAATTAGAGGCAAGGTTAATATTTCTATTTAAGGTTAGCTGGCATAGCCTTATTGTAATCGGTCACATATAAATTGTTGAATAACTGATTATACATATTATATATTTATATGTATAGGGCGTGACAAAATTTTTTTTGTATTAAAAAATTATGAACAATACCATCTGAATGAATTACACCAATGAAATGCTAACATGAATACACGTATAAAACTTAAGTAATATTTTGACATATGTTGTTATTGTCATCCAAGGGTGTACTCGAGTGTTAAGGTTATATTATGGTTTGTGGTGTTGTTTCTTAATTGTTGAATAACAAAATTTATTCAAAATATAACATAAAAATATCAGTTCTCAATTATAGAGACCCCTTGTTAACTATTTACGAATGCAGCCCTGTTGCCCTCATATGAAAATATATTTTGTTGGTACTTCTTAAAATAATCAAATTTGAATGAAACTGATTGGCTTTTAAAGATGACAGATACTCCTCAATATTTTCATGAACATCGTGGCGGAATTTAACATCTTTGTCCTAAAAACCTCAAGATTTGCAAAAACAAATCTATCTATCAAATTAACATGTAACCAATACTTGGTTTAAGTTATTGTGAGAAAATCGATGTTCGCTAACTAGCAGAATTATACATTTGTAAACACCAGCAGTTTACAAAAGAAAATTTTAATAAGAGTTTTGCTTGCATGAAATAAAGTCAATTGTATTTATTGTATTGCGGGAATCAAATTTGGATGGAGTAACACAACCTATCAAGTGCTTGAATTCACTTGAAGTTTTAGATATCATCGACCCATCTACACATTTGCATAATTTTATGTCATAAAAGATTTCTTAGAGCAACTGACGCGACTGATGACTGAGAGAAAAGTCTTGCGAATATATATTGAATCAGCTAGAGGAGTATCGATGTCCATTGAGTAATCATTCTTTACAGCTTCATGACATTTGAGTATTACTTATAAGAACATGAATCTATTGATCAATTTAGTGATGCCTTTTTCAGTAAACTCATATATGCTGACTTCGCAAAATTCAATGAGAAGAACTTCTCAACACTACTGAATCATTACAGGTGCACATGAAAAAGTGAGGAGTAAATTTCTAAAAGTAGAAAGTCTAAAGAAAGAAAGCTTTTATTATTGCAAACCCGTGTTGGTATTCTTAGTTAGACTCTCAGCCAACATATTCCGAGATTCCTTCCCATATATAAGTGAAACCAATCGCAATATGTAAAGATATTGTAAAATTTAGAAGAAAACATAGAGGTGATTTTATGGTTGTGGTGTGAAAGGGAACTTCTTAAGCAGGATGCAATCGCTTAGATGTCATACATTAAAATATTAATCACGTTTTTCAGTAATGATATCATTTAAGACACTGCTAATATATTGAATTTGAAATATGACACATGGAAATTACTAAGTTTAAGTACAAATATTTGCTCACTCAGTGCCACGGTTGTAGTGTATTGAAATGGTGATGTTGACTTCGACACCCCGGAACCCGGCTGCATCTCGGCATATATTCTATTTCTAGTTCTGCAGGATTGTCACCAGAATGAGAAAAAAGGTTTTAATCTCAAATAATTTATCCCGCGCTGATGATACTTTCCTTACTTCGTGGCTTGGCGCCCAATCTGTTGCTTTAAATGTCAATGTAACATCTTCTTTGCAACCATCAAATTTACATTATGCATCTTCAGAAGCAAGTTATTCATACATACAAATGAAATGCCACAAAGTTTTCCGACAGACATTTCTTAAAAGCATTTGTGTATGAATTATATGAAAATGTAACTAGCTCTAAATTCAATACTACTGTACAACTGTACAATAATAATGTACTTACTATGTAAGCATTTAGGTCAATTAGGTCAATATGAAATATTCGTGACAATATAGATTTGTTAAATATAGATTTCTGGTTTTATGTGAAGCCTGATGAAAATGTCCTAGGGTTTTTTCAAATTTGAGAGAAAATATTTTACTTACAAAAAATTAGGATTTTGCATATTGATACATTCTCATTTTTTTTCATTAATTACTTTCGGTAAATTTTCCTGAATTGCAGAGAAGTTATATCTCAGACTTTGCCATTTTTTAGCTATGTATATAGCTATTAAAAAAAATGTGGAAGTATGGTCTTGTCAATATCATGGTGCAAGAGGCATTTTTAAGGTTTTGCTTAAGATGACCTAGTGATTTTGAGCAACCAATATAAACAGTACTTCTACACTGATGGAGTTTGGAAATGCATAAAATTGTTTTAATAGCAGTCATTGACTATACTCCTAAGGCTTCAGCTGCTAGAGTGACAAAGAGAAACCCTTCCTTAACGCATGCATTTCCGTGAGAGTTAAATGTCTATTCTTCTGCTTGGTAAATGTCATAACTTGCTTCTGAAGATGCATAATGTAAATTTGATGGTTGCAAAGAAGACGTTACAGTGACATCTAAAGCAGCAGATTGGGCGCCAAGCCACGAAGTAAGGAAAGTATTACCAACGCGGGATAAACTATTTGAGATTAAAACCTTTTTTCTCATTCTGGTGACAATCCTGCAGAACTAGAAATAGAATATATGCCGAGATGCAGCCGGGTTCCGGGGTATCCAGGTCAACATCACCATTTCAATACACTACAACCGTGGCACTGAGTGAGCAAATATTTGTACTTAAACTTAGTAATTTCCATGTGTCAAATTTCAAATTCAATATATTAACAGTGTCTTAAATGATATCATTACTGAATATTTTAATGCATGACATCTAAGCGATTGCATCCTGCTTAAGCAGTTCCCTTTCACACCACAGCCATAAAATCACCTCTATGTTTTCTTCTAAATTTTACAATATCTTTATATAATTTGTGGATTTGATAACACGCAACACCCATTTAGATTTGCCACTCAACATTGATGAAGAGATTCTGCAGGATGAGACACAAAAGCAGTAACATTGCCAACACTGTCAAAAATCGCAAAAATAATTATATTATCACCTGATCACCATAAAAAATTGGCTTCTGCTTTCCGTTGCAGATAGCAGTAACGGGAAGCAATGTAAAATTCTTCTAATGAAAGTTAAGTAATTTTCCAGTGTCTGCTCAATTCAACAACCTTATAAATGCTATGTGCCTTGATCAGTGACATATTTTTCAATAAAAAATGAACATGTGATTTCCGAAGACAGGAAGCAAGTAGTTTCAGATGTTAATTACTGTCCTCTTGACATAGATAGACATGAGGCGAAAATTTATTGCCAAGCTTGACACGGGCTGAATACGGCCCGACTCATTCAAATTAATACAAATTCGACCAATTTTATGCAAATTTTTAGGATCATGCTCAGTAAAATTTGGTTTGCTAAGCTATGTGGGATATGCTAAAAATTAATTATAAAATATACACACTGAAATTGAAAAAGCTGAATTGAGTGTTAGGACAGTATAAGATACCAATATAAAATTTCGAAATTTAAATTAAATTTTTCAAAATATTTGTTATAAATTCTGTAGCATTCACTACGCTTAGGGTTGATTGAGTCTACTGATTTTTTTGAAATTTCAGCCCATTTTTGCGATAACATGGTCAGGAACATGCAAGTTAAGGACAGCGACAGAGCTGCCTGAAAGAAACACGTTTTTTCTCAGTGCATTTTCAAATGATATTTTTCAAAGAGAAAACTACTTTTTTTAAAATACCTATCAATTTTTAAACAGAAAGTCCAAAAGTCCAAAATATTGCATTTTCTCTAAAAATGCAAAATGAAGCGTAAAAATTTATTTCAGGCCTACATTAATTTTAAAGCATTTAAAGCATATTCCTTTAGTAATTTTCTATTGTTTATTAGTTTGGTAATTTTGGTTGGCTTCTTTTCAATATATTTATTGAAAAAACATATTTTAGAAGGTTTAAAAAACACATAATTTGCCCAACCCTGGTTAAGCATTCGCTGAGCTCAAATTTCTTCTCCGTCATTTAATCCCGACTAGTGATCTTATTGTTACTTTTAAGTAATTATATATTCTTATAAGGTCTTTCAAAATTTGACGAAATTGAATTTTGAAATTTGAATATTATTAAATTCAAAGTTTAATTTGAAATTTGAAAGTTTGAAAACTTGATTTCAAGTTTGTATTTTTTAGAAATAATTTTTACTTACTAAAAAGTACATAATATATATGAAACTAATGTGAAATTAAATATACATATAGCAATGAGGAAGGCTAAAACCACATACTTTTACCTATATTTTTGTAGCAATATGAAGTGTATATATAGTAGAACATATATTAATCACACATAGTACATTGTTTAGATAGAAAGGAAATAAGATTATTGTACTTATTGCATAGGCACATGTAGTAGATGCCCCTGTGACTTTTAAGAATGTTGAAATTGCTTATTAAATTTTTCCAGGCAAATAAGCAAAACAGAGCAACATACATGTGGTAATGAAACTCACAGTTACAAAGTTTGCAAAATGGGTTCACAGTTAGCTCAATTATCAAACATGCTAAATAAATGAGTCCCAACCTTTTAATTAAATGAATGAGTTTACAAAGCTATTATTAATGTCTGTCAGCGGTAATCATTTTCAATATTAAAATTAATTCTAAATTTACCATAAAATAATATTGGGGGGAATTTAATAGTTTCGCTAAAATTTGAATATCAAAGTTTGCTCTTTAGCCTCTAATGTTTGGAATTTTTGCAAACATTTGAAAATTTGATTTGAAAGCTGAGATTGTAATAATGTTGCAAATTTTGCAGGGTCATATTAAGGTTTAGGTCAAAGTTCACATGAATAATACTTTTTTAATAATATTCCTTGTAACGTTAATAGTAATAAGTATGATGTTTTCTCAACTTTTAATAAAATTTAAACTGACTCGAGCGTTGATAATGAAATAATTCAAGAAAGTGTGTTGTTAAGAGTCACGCGCTCTTTCTCATTAATTATCAATTGAATGGCATTTAGCGTTGAACTACCGATTTGATTATTCACGGAAGACGCCAAATTACTTTGGATGTTCGCGTTTTAGTTGTGTTGCAGGTGAGTAATTGAAGAGATAACCTGGCTACACAACAACAAACAAATAAACTACATTTAATACTATATAAGGATTGGGTCACCTTACCTTTTCAACTTAGGTTACGCCTTTAACGATTAGCGACTATTTGAGAAGTAATGTTTACTAAATATCTCTGCGAATATATTACAGATACAGGAATGAATAGCTAGGACAGTTAATTATAAACAGATTTTAACCGGGCTCTTTACAGGATAGGCCGAGCCCAACCCAGCCATCAAATCCAATATTTTTTAAATTAAAAAATTAAGCATATAATTGAATATATCAATATTAAAATTGAATATAATGTTTGACATAATGTTGAAAATGTCAAATTAAGAGAAAGAATGTATATTAACACAATTTTAAAATGTCAGATTCGAATCCTTTTCATTGTTATGTTTTCTTTTCGCCCAAAGCCCGGTCCGAATACAAATCAGAAATGCGCCTTGCAATCTTTCAAATAATCAACTGATTTTATAATTCAAATTGCAGTTTGTACATACTTGTGAAGGTTTGGAGTTCACACACACCTAAATCTTTACTGGTATTACACAAATGATATATATATATATATATATATATATATATATATATATATATATTCCATACCAAGGGTTAAATTAATTATTGCCTGTTGACTTACAGTAAAAAATGCGGACGAAAGAAATGGTCGATAGCAGAGTGGCAATCGGGTCACATATTTGACCTACGACCCAACTCGACCCGCAGACAAATGACCCATGACCCGACCCATAGTATGTTGACCTAGAACCCGACCCATGGGTCAGTTTTTGACCCGAGTTGTATTTGCAAATGTTTGACAAAACTAACATGAAGCAATGTCATTAACATTAATTTAAGAGTAGGTTTTAAATAGCATAGTGATTGATAGTAAATTCAAATGCTTGGTTAGTTTTTCACTAATATTTCAGGGAAACTCTTCATACAATAAATTTTTCGGAAAGCAATTTTCAAAATTTTGACCCATGACCCGACTCGATCCGAGCAAGTGTGACCCACAACCCACCAAACCCAACTTTTCTTTGATCCAACCCGCGGGTCGCTTTGGGTCAAACCGCTTCCCACCCTGGTCGCAAGTGGAAAGCAATTGTTACAACATCTTGCATTTGTTTGTTTAAAACTGCATTCTTTTAAATAAAATGAGGCCATTGATAATTAACAATAATTGTGATACATTTCAAAACCAACTAATGAAAGCGAGTTAAAGATACTGATTATAGAATTATTTTAGCACAAATTTACACTTAAAATTTTCACTTTGAGATTCAACAATTTAATACTCGAAAAACCGTTTAACTTCTTTAGTGAGAGATTGAAAAGGCAACATGCTTTCTCATTGCTTCGAAGTAAATGGAATGGTTGTAATGCTACAAAAAAAACAAAGTCGCCGGAAATTTGTCATGTTTTTAACGTTAAATATTTTGACAAAATTATTTAATAGCATTTGAAATTCTTTCCAATGTTTTGGGTAAATTTAAGCAAATTTGACTGATTATGCCATTTTGGTAAATGTTTAAGATGTATATATAAATACAAATATTTATCACATGTAGAAAACCCAAAATACTATAAGTGAAACATATTACCTAACAAAAATATAGAATTTCTTTAAAATTCCCAACTAAAAATAAGCAAAGCATTATAATGCAACAAAGGTTTAGATAAAAATTATAACAATTAATAACAAATTTATAAATGGCTGATACATAACACTTCATGATTAAGTAAGCCAGGTTTACTAATGCACTCCAAAAAATCTTCGATTTTAAAACAACAACTGACAAATTCCTTTTAAAAGCTAAACAGCTCTTAAAAAAATCACTTTTAGTAAGGCAATGGTCATACAATTCCAACTTTTACCGATTTACATCATTAATCATCATCAATGCTGTCTATTCTCAGAAGGAAAAATTAAACTGTATCGCAATGGCGCTTCTGAAATTGTACTGATTGGTTTACAACTTCTTGCAGGTGGATTTATGCGACTACCATTCTTCCGGAAATGGAGGTGTCAATATTCATTCTCGTGACAATTTCCTCACAAGTTTTCTGTATTCGAAGGCATGCGAACAGAAATATCAATTTTGATGAAAAAATCACTAATTTTGTATCAGTTTCAAGTACCCTGGACACATTGGCAGACGTTACTTTACACTTTTGTCAAATTCGCTGTCTTCGTAAATTACTTTGTAAATCTATTTCATATGATTCTTTGCTTGCGATTTGCAAGTTATATGAATATGATCGCTACAACAAAGCCCAATATTTCACATCATATTCGGGAGTAGATTACTATGGAATGGCTGGTACCACAGAACCCCAATGTAAAATCAATGAAGTTCTATACACTGCAGGACAAGCCGATGATCCATGTTTTATAGATAGGTATATAGCTTGTGTTATACACTATTAAATCAAATTGATTAAAGAAACAATGAAATATTTTACTCAATTGTCAATTAAAAATGTTCAGAAAAAATTAATAAATAATTTACAATGGTGAACAGAATTTCAGTTTTTTGCAAAATTTGACATTGATTAGGCTAAACAGCATTCATTCTCTATTGAAAAGCATCTTCTTAGTACAACACACAGAATTGAATATTTTGTTTTCGCAAGAGTTCTAAATGGGTCTATATATTAATTTTACGCCTCTCCAGGCCCTAACTAATATGAAACTAGCCTGTCCTATTCCAAAAAAAGGAATTTATTTAAATAGCCTAGATGATAATGAAAAACAAAGATCTATGCTCTCTCCAAGCTCATTTAATGATACCTCAAATTTAGACCTGGCCCAATTTTCATTCGAAGAGGTTTGTTTTCATGCAGTTATAAAGCTAGTGACAATGAACAACTTCATGTAGTTAATTTTTATAAAAGTGATTCATTAGATACTTGAATTAATATTCAACAAAAATATTTTGCTTCAAAGTCTTCCACATCCTTCTAATCACTTTCATAAAAAGCGCCAATTTTTTCAATTTGGTTTTTAAAACCCCGAAAACAGAGTATGTGTGCGTTTTTATTATAAAATCAATATTGGATCAATGAGAAAAAACTCGCAAAATTTTTTCAGGCTTTACTTGAAAAAAACATTATATAGGGTGCTTTGTGTTTTTTCATGTTCCTTGCTACTGACCAAACAGATTATTGAAAACATTTAGGAATGGGGAAATTTTAGAAGGACAAAAATATTAGAAATCACTTGAATATCAAAAACATGATTTTTCTCTATAAAAACTTGAAAATTTGCAACAATGCAATATACTGATATAAACCATATGATATGTTGAAAAAATTTATTTAATATTTCATTTTACCGCCGTCCCAAAAATATAGAATATTATTGCAATTCTTAAAATGAAAGCCCATGTTTTCTGGTCAAATGATCTCCTCTAAATCTAGTCTAAAAATGTAAAGCGTCGACGGAAATATAATAAATATAACTTCAATTCCTCTCACAGATTTACAAAAACTGTTGTTTTGATTTTGGTTATTACATATGTGTTATTAGCTAAGTAGTGGTTTTTGCTCTAATTTAGTGTTTGAAAATGGTAAGAAGTTTTGTACTTATAGATTTTTTGAAATGAAATGTCCAACCTTATTAAGATATGTATATAAAATATTGGATGTTTTGTACTTTGAAATGCTGTACTAACAGCCAGTTTAAGCACTTCAAACGTGAAATTTATTTGGACAAAAATGTTCGGACACACAAAATAGAATCTGAATATATATTTGAAGTGAAAGAAATAAACATCTTAATAAAGTAAATTGAAATTTATTATTTGGTATGGTATTCTTTATTGTCATGGCTTGACATCTTTTACTGCAAGACTTCACCAAATATCTGCAATCTTTTTGTGTCGTTTTACTCCATTCATCTTGCAAAGCGATCCACAAATCCTGCATATTTCTAAGATTCCTTTCCTTTGTCCTTTCTCCTAAGAGTCTCCAAACATTCTCGATGAAATTTAAGTAGTCTTGGCATTGCTCTGGCCAGTTCCTCACAGTAAATTTTGCTTAAAAAAGGAATGATTTCAACAATTTTACAGTGTGACACGAAGCATTGTCTTGCATAAAAATGCGGTCTTCAACTGAAGAGTTCTTGAAAGCTGGTACCAGATTTCTTTGCAGGAGTGCCTTGTACACTTCCGTGTTTACTCTTATACCTTTTGCCGAAACGATTCGGAATACTTCCATGAAATTTGGCACTGGATTTGACGAACTTTTGAACAATCACTTGCCACTTAATTAAAGAACCAATCTTTTCCATCGGATCCAAGCATATTGAACTTCGATTCTTGACTGAAATAAACTTTTGCCCAGTCATCATTAGTTTAGAGAACATCATGTGCAGCACTCCGGTTTTTCTTGCTGATAAAATATTTCACAGCTTAAGTTCTAGAATGCAGGTTTGCTTGTTTAAGGCGGTGTGAAACAGTCTTCTGGATACTGTGATGTCAAGGAACTTGCTAGCTTCATGAGGAATTGCTGCTGCAGTTTTGAAATGGTACATCTTAGCAAGTCTAAATAATGCAGCATCATCACTTGCTGAGGGCTTGCAAGGTTTGCCTCGTGGCATAACAGAGGTGCTTGAACTATTCTTTTCATATTTAGCCAAAATATCAACAACAACACTAATTTTTCGCGTGACAGTGTTGGCTATTGCCCTTATAGAAAGATTATCTTCAAAGCGCAATTTCATAATCAACTCACGAATAGATTCAGGTGTAGGCACTCCCCAAGGCATATTGATGCTGCATGGACAATCCTACAAGGGGTGCCTGTATCAATCCACCCAATTTTTTGTCCGGATGAATATTTCTAATGAAAAATATATTTTCTTACAACTCTTGTTTTGCTTACCCAATTGATTAATGATTTTAAAATCTGTTAGATAAGACATGTGGTTTTACGATTGTGAAATTTGATCTCATTTCAGGTTCTAGTATTGAAGTTATTGATGGTATTTTGTAAAATTGCTAGTTGTACTTGTCCGAACCATTATGACCGGTACTTTATATATGTGTAAATTTATAATATATATATATATATATATTATAAACATT
>CABFPE010000304.1:421690-437171 GCA_900660155.1 Hofstenia miamia
ATATATATATATATTGTCCTTCAGGTAGAGTCCATTGTGTTATCAAATAGTTAAAAAAAATTCTACTGAAAATATTTTAGCACTAATGTCAAAACCAACCTCCTAATATCGTTATCTCTGAGTAATTCGTTATATCATTGAGTTTTAAAAGTAAAAATTTTCCATTTTGTATATTTAATTGAATTTTGAAAAAAATCATAAAACCATAGCAGAACTCACTAGCTAAGTGTATACACAAAGCTATATCTATGAAAGAAGGATTGATACTTTGGCAAAATGCAGATTAGCTTGAAATTATTTGTTGATCGCCTTAATACAAAACCTATTTTTTGTTTATCAAATAAATTTTAAGTTGTTAAACAAGATTGCTCATCAGCAGGTCGTAAATTTTTTCTCCTTATATTTCAAAAATCAAATATAACAATAATTATAATTAGTAGCAAAATATAAGCCAAAAAATTCTATTAATAGATCATGTGAAAGTTTTCGGTCTTAAGATAACGATTTATTATCTAAACTAACCCAAACTAAGCTGCTTCAGTCTTGAAAGTTTGTTAACAAATACTTAATCGAGATATTTTATATAAATTTGAGGATGATATGTTCTTTAACTAAATTGCAAGAAGGCCTTTAAGTGGAAATTGAGTTGAACGGTTTTTAATTGATTTTGGAAAAGAGAAGATAGTGTGAGGAGTAAAAGAAGAAAGAATTAACTCAGTTAATATCTAAAATTTAAAGTTATAAGAATACTGCAAACTGGGAAGACAATGAAAAATGGAACAGCAATATTCATTAACCTGGGGATTTATGAAAAACTGTCATTATCCTATAAAAACAATTTTAAACGCTTATAGCTCAAAAACTTTTAAACCTATGCTCAATCTGAAAGCCGCAGATGATAGATGAAAGTCTCTTCTTTCTCTTCGCTCTTAACCTGTGACCCGGCTCTGTCCAATTGACTACTCCCTTGAACCTTTTGGCAAAGCGACATCTGTCATTGCGCACGGCATGCCTTAATGAGTTAGGGATATCTTTGCACATATCAAGAAACAGTCAAAGTTCTTGGTTGCTTCCATGGGCTCAAAAAGTTATAAATTCATGAATATTAGGTATGGAGAGAACTTAAATATTTTCAAAGAAAACTTGTAAATCTTTTCAACAACTTCACCCTCAGCAATAGAAGTTTTGAATATTGCATTAAAGCATTTTCCCAATAGAGCTCCCCATTCTTCAAGTTTTCAAATTTGCTAATAGAATTGGGGAAAATTATTTGTAAAGTTGAAAAACAGTTTATCCTTTAAAACGGACGCCAGGCTGTTTAAGGTTAAATAAGTTGCAATAGATTATTGTGACGATGTTGATTTATCATTGAATTTAGCAACATTAAGATTTCTGTGTCTCCAGGAAATACCGTTAATTAGTGTAAACGTAGAATACAGTGGCTAACGGATGACAGAAAGCATATTTTATCTAAATCAATTGTATTTGAGAGATTGGCAGATAGTTGAGAAATATTGGGTTGAAGGAAAAATATATCAATAGGGTGGATATGTAAATGCTGAAGTGTCTTAGGCTTAGAGAATGTGAAGAGATGAAGAAGGGAAATGATTGTAAGCATAGTCGTTTATGTGGTATAGGGAGGAAACAAGTGAATCCTATTTGCTCTAAAGTGTAAAAATAATTTGAGGGGTAAATTTTGAGGGAGAACCAAAGATACCTATTTTAGTGGTTGTCAGAAGAACGAGAAAAATTTTGATATTGCAAAAAGTATATTAGTATTATATTATTGAGATTTAAACAAATAAGTGTGTAGAGTGGTGCCGCCAGCACTTTTGTTATACCCGGACAAAATGTCAAAAAATTTGAATTTTTAATTGCAAACCACTAAGCGGAGGAAAACTAAATTGATTTGCTTCAAAATAAGAGTGCGATAATTCAATTTGCAAGTTCATTACATGCTTTGCAACAAACTGAAACAGCGCCATTTAAACAAGAAGGCTTAGTCAGCAATAAATCGTCATAGAGGGTTTCATAGATTAATACATTTTGATGTAAAACGTCTTTAAAATATACCCTTTCAATTTTTCTATTGAAAAATCGACGTCAGGAGTAAAATTTTTCAAAATGCTTGCAAGTTCTTTAAGAGATCAACAACATAATATGTAATATTGCAATGTCAGACAAAACCTTCCTGACAGGGATTGATCATAGAGGCTTTTCTAGATGATAAACAAACGTCAGAATTTATTATTTCATTGAAGATAATATTTCTCAGATAATTAAATGAACCTAATTTCTTCCTATGATAAGAATGTGGTGTCTTATTATATTTTGCTTAAATACTTGAATAAATAATAGTAAATAGTTCAAATCAAAAAGAATTAATTGTTTCTGTTATAATATTTATTGTCTAATGTAGTCCAATTGCAGATTAACAGAAATAATAAAGTACCCACCTAAAATTATAAACATGATAAAACAATGCTTTGGTGTGGTGGATGGGGGAGGGTGGGTGGCTAGTAAGGCCTGTTAAAAAATAGTGCATTAATCACTATGTTTTGATGAATTTCTGCTCTCATATAACAGGCTTCTTGTTGAATTTTCTACTCTACCTATTAAATGTTTAGATAGCCAGTACTCTGTCAATTTTTATTCAATTCCTTAGCTGTTTTCATCATTCTTTAGAGCTCCTTGAGTTCTATGTTTCAATGCTAATATTATATTTTTAATTACTATTGAGTAATTAACACTAATTACAACTTTCGAATTTCTCCTAAACGACATAGACTGATGCATTTCGGAAAGCTAATACTCTGCGACATTTGACGTTATTGACTAATGTTATATATCAAAATATGCGCACTGACTAGCTCCATGTGAAACTATTTTTTATTTTTCGAATTTATCTATACTGGTTGCACAGTGTCGGCCAAAAGAAATTATCTATTTTTCACTTTTGTAAGATTGGATTATTATAATTAATGGAGTAGATAAAATTTGGATACCTATTACTCTATGAGTTTTTATAATATCGACCCAATTTAAATGCCATTCAATGCGCGCTGAATATCTCTACAATAATCTGATTTTTATTTTTTAAAATTCATCAATTTTTCCCACTTTTAGAGCAATAAATGCGATTGATATAAATCGTCATTTTTAATACATAACACTTTCTGTTACTAAATGGAAATTCATTAGGCCTTGAATATTATGTAATTAACCTGTCTATAACAAAGCGATTTTAACAATGCGGTAGTCACATTTCAGAAGGCTACTGTCATTTTTGATGCTATAGTCACAAAAAAATATCATTCTCTAGCTAATCAATCATCTTACATTAATATATTATTTAATACAAGGAATTTTTTGGAGCCAAGGCGCCTCGTGGCTCTTATCATATATTTCATACTACATTAATACATTTTTTAATACAAGGAATTTCTCGGTGCGAAGACGCCTCATGGCTCTTATCATATATTTTCTAGATGTAATTTTTGATTTGCAATAATCCACTAGGTGCGAAGTCCATACGCTGAGATATTACCTATTATTTTCTAAAATTTAACTTAAAAAAGATTATATATATATATATATATATATATATTTATTTATTTATTTATATATTAGGGGTGAGCAAAAACACCATATGACCTTAATCCAAAAATTTTACTTTAATCGACTAATCTATTAATTGTTTTTGTACGGTATTCTATTTAGAACAGAACCCCACAGTGACAATTTGATTTGAAAATTTTAAAATGATTTGAATTCCTCCAATGCGATTTCATATCTTAATTGGCTTAGCGATAAAAGTTGAATAGCTTACGTGGGACCTTAGGCACCTTTTAAAGATTAATAGTTTTAATCGTAAATCTGAGCAAGCCCTATTAGATAATGAAGTGTTTTGTAGTGCACATAGAGAAGCATTGAACACAATCACTAAGTGACCAACTTAGAGAATGTTTTGCTTTGCTTATGCGGATAATGAGTGATTCAATTTTAACAAGGCATTCCTCAGTTTTTCAATAAAAATGAATAATACGCTTAACAATTTGAAAATGATGCCCTATGATCATAAGAAGAACAAGATTTCCTGTGTACGTAACTTATAAATTAATGCAAAACAGTCAGTATTTTAGAAAGGATATTTTCAAAGTTGGTATTTGCAGTGCGAATTTGAAACAAATATTCTGTGTGTAGCTAAAACTAATTTGTTGCGATTTTATGGGAATCTCTATTTAGAAAAGTAATTGCCTCGAAACATTTAGGCAAAAATTTTTCTTATCTAACAAATTTTAGATTGTTAACTGTTTCATCTCATATGTAGGCATATGCAGGTGCCTGTTTAGAAAGATACTGAAATGCTAGTCACCTCTTTGTAATTCGGAAGAAGGTAGTACGATTCTCTCATGTGATGTTTTAGATTTCTTATTTTTGCCTAATTTATGGTATTTAGTTGTTAAAATTTGATCTAATGAGAGAATAGGTTGGGTATATTAAGTTTCCTTAATTTTATCCAAATTAGTTTTGATTTTGATAGCAAAATTAGTTGGATCCGTCAAAAACCACAATTACTAACTATGTTGCAATTATTCAAATTGTTAACCCATATGTGTTATTCACTTTTGGATCAACCTATAAATAATCAACAAATTTTTTTCACCTTAATAAAACGTATTGTCTACATTCATTTTGTTGACTTAAACGTCAGTTACAAACTAATTTCTAGATTCTTTGACAGTATTTCTTTCATGTTGTTTAATTAAAGATGACCTAACCATTTGTAGATGAGGATGTTGAAATACTTCTGGATTTGTGAGTTTATCAAATTTTTATTACATACAGGAACATGTACCAACTAAAGACCCCAATGAAAGCCAATAGTTGAGCGCACGACTAATGTTTTAAAAAGAAAATCATTATATTTTGATTATTCTAGTATTCACAATAGGCATTTGTTGTATCTCTAGGTCTTGTTTTCAAAGTACTGCCCAAGCTCATCTGGAATCATTGCATGCCATATTGAATTATAAAATTTTTCTTACTTTCCTCAATGTTTCAATGCAATGCACAACATTTGTTACTATTCAAATTATTGGCATACGAACCTTTGCATTCCAGAAAGCTAAAGACAAGGTGTAATCTTTGGCAAAGTAATAGGAAAAGATGGGACAAGAGTTAAAAATTGGTTAAATTGGAATCTAATCAATTGCGTTGTCTAAAGAAAATTCATTATTTTTAATTAGATGATTTCTCCAATTTGGAGTCATTTTTAAACTTTGATTTCATAAGTTTATGAAATTCAAGCTACTTCTTTCCTATCAAAAAAAGTTGAGAATTAATCAACAATCGTAACACACATTCTCATTTGCTACAAATTAACAAGCTATATTTGGCCTTTGTAACAACAATTGTTCGCCTTCTAACATCGTCAATGTCATTAATGCCTCAATTGGAAAGTGCTGCCTAAATCTTTAGCTATTTAGTATATTTAGATGTGAATATCAATATATTGGCAACTCTAAGTAAATATCTCTCACAGAAATGTTTTCATACCATAAAAGTGCCGCATTAATAATGGATCCTTAACCATCTCCATTATTCAAGCGCAGTAGAGGTAAACATTTAAGCATCCTTTAATTCTTTATCAGAACATTCAGAAATAGTTGAATTGTGGAATAAGAATTCTTTTGATTACGGCACGACGCTCTATATTTGCATTTTGGTAAATGTAGTCCAAATATTTCTCCTCAATGATAAAATTGCAACCCATTAAAAAATTCACATATTTGTTTCAGAAATCAATACAAACAAGATGAATAGTACGGAGTGATCAAATAGGTAGATTTAACTCAACAGCATAATTTTTCTTATTTAGAAAATTTTATCTTTAGAATTATATTAAATTTATGTTGTATACTTGTCAAAAAAAGAATATCAGCAGCAAATATGAATATCTAAACAATAAATTTTGCCTTAGCCCGGGCTTTCATTTCGCTTTTAAATCGATATTATTCATCACGAAGCAACTAAACTTGGCAGGGTTTTAAACGTTTTTTCTATTAAAAATAGTGTTTTAAAATACCTCAGCAATTAATAAGAAAAACTACTTTACATGAAATACTTTATTTTTGTTCATGACTGTTTGGACAAAGGTAAATTTTTGGAATTTTTCACAGCTCCGTCTGAGTGTGATTGAAAATTACAATTACAAGCACAGCAACATTCAACTTCTAAAATTTTACGCGTTGTTGTAATAATAAAATCACTTTTAAAAAACATCAATAAAAACAGGTTTTTTAACGCATAATATAAAATGCTTTTTAAAGCAGGGGCGTTTTTTATTTGCCAACCCTGGCTCTGGCGTCATAGTTAGCCCCGAGGTTAAGAAACTGACTCAAGTACCCGAAAATTTGAAAAAATTATGTTCCCATAACAGCATGGGGTTATAGCTAACATATAGCTAATTAATATGTAATACCTAAACAAAAATTTACAGAACAACTTTTTGAGCACATAATGAAGTTAATAAAATATTGGTTTTATAGAATATAATTGAAATGTCTCAAAAAATAATCTGCTATGGTGAACATTTGTGACAAAATATTCCCGTGACAGAAGTTCACGCAAATATTAAGGTATTTTAATGAAAAATCCGGTTTTATTCAATCCTTCAAATTCTTCTCATACCTAATTAATACTCACATAACAAGACGGTCTAAGACCATGTCAGTAACAACTGACATAAAAGCTCAAAGTTGAGTGTCTCTAATGTGTCCGTAAGCTTGCATGATTTTAGAACTTAATAGAAGAGAGAATAATCTATCTTGGGTGTTTTATGATCTTAGATATATTTATAAGTTCTTGAATTGTAAGAGGTTAAAAAAACTTTGAAGAAAACCTTAAAGAGCGTTTGGGATAAATTGCTATAATTTTTGCTATTACATAGAGAAGCGCTGTTGCAATCATAAATTGTTTAAAGATACTGTTTTTATTACTATACATGTTTTGGAAAAAGACGCTCTTCATTAAATTCCTAAGTTCATCAAACGGTGTAAAATTTTACAGCCTTTTTTTATATCATGAAAATCATTTCCAAATAACAAACGTTTTCGAATTTTTCGCAAGTTCTTAATTTATATTGTGAAGCAAACAGGTTTTTTGATAATTTTTTCCATGAATTCAGATTTGGAGAGTTATAGTTTACATATGTTTAATCTATTCCCCATTTTGCAAATCTGCGATACAAAAGAGTAATTAAAATATTGACCTTTAATTTTTTCAGTTAATAAACAAATAGTGTTAAGGGTTATTCCCTTATTTTAGAACACATAGCACTTTAGATGTTAATTATTTAAGCCTCATACCGATGCGTCTTTCTAAATTTAGCCTTCATTAATTATTTACAATGTGCGTTCATGGCAAATAAAAAGTGTTCAGTTTAAAAATGTTAAATTTGTCGAAAAAATGAGATTTTATTGATTAGTTTCTATGACTTTTAAAAAGTTGTGGGAATGTAATTACTAAAAATATATTCGTATGAATAGTAAACAATAGATATAGTGGTTTGAAATATAATCTTTATTAAATCCAAAGAACTTTACATAACAAAATAATTTTTCCTGAGAAGCACTTAATCACATTGAAAGAGTAGTCACTGCATACATTGCAGAGGTAATCTGATGTTGCATTTTAGTATTATTGAGAAAATTCTTAGCGACCACATGATATGCATTCACAAATTTCTTCACTGATTTCTCCAATATTTCATAAATAATTTAATACAAATCACATTTTATATTAATGTGAGCTCTAAATAGAACTTTATTCATTGATTTTTCACTGAATTTTCAAGTAATTTTACAAAAGCTAAAAACAAGGAAAATTTTTTATGAGATTTTCAGATTGATGTGGGGTTTAATAATGACATCACTTTACAGTTGCATTCATGGCGAACCCTTTTCATTAGAGATATGTATTTCAGATAAATAATGGAAGTACAAAATAACATATATTTGTTACATTGATTAATAGTTGTAACACCAGGTACCCACGAGTAATAGTAATGTGCCCCTGCAAACAATAATCCTTACATCTATTGATTATTAAGCTTAGCTCTGCAGATGCCCCCTCTGTTACAGCACAACAATTAAAATGATAAAAGTCTATTAAAAACTCAATTTAGTTGTTTTTTATGCTTAGACGTTGTGATTAGAAGTTTTTGGTGAATTCTTTTTGCCAAGGATATTGCGAATGCGTTAATATTAGAAAAGTGTTGTTTGAACATTTGAATTTATATTTTAATTTTTCTTAGTAACTGATTAATTGTTGAATTTCATTGTTTATATTTTTATTGATTTCCAACTTTTGGAAAACAATTGTAGTAATTTTTACTTACGCACGTTCAATCGTCCCTTCATTGCAAGTTGTATTGCTTGATTAAGTTTCAGCAAGGGAATTAAATTTGATTTCAAGCATTTTAAGCAAAAGAGCAGGTAATTTTTCAATCTATATATAAACGAATTGCATTGTAAGCACTCATCATAACCCCAATCCCCCCAAGTAAGTGACATTTAAAACAATCAAAGTGACCACCGTCTCAGTCACAACCAATTAACTGGCTGGCCCCTGGAGTTTACTCCTGGCTACGTCTCTGGTTGAAAGAATTGTTATTAGAACAATAAAAATAATAAGCCAGGTTTCTGAGGTAGAGGCTTATGAGAATCATACTACTGGGCATGACAAACATTTTCTAGGGACTTGAGAATCAAATGGGAGCCACATTATGTTATGCATAGGTATACTGTTAGGCTATAGAAAGAGTTGGTAGCGGTCCAGTCTAGACTGCTGTCCGGTCCAGTCCAGTCTTTAGTATATGCAAATAATCGGTGATTGGTTCTATTTGGTCCTATTAAATAATATTTCACCTCATGCTAAAATGAGATGAGATGCAAATTATATAACCATTAGTTTAGAGGAATTGCGAAAAACAGCATAGTGATGACATAATTGTAGAGTGGAGCCAGGGAGTACTCTTGGCAGGGTCGCAATTAACTTGAAATTTTGGTGAGGCAAACATGTAATTACAATTTAGCACTAGAAACGCGACGATATGTCAAAATGACCTTTAAGCCTTTTTTGTTTGCTTCATTGTTCATTCAGCAAAAACACTAGCAGGTGCATATACATCCAATTATGTTGATAATCTCATTGAATTTGCATTTAGTAGAAATTTTGTTTCTATTCAATAATTTTCGTATTTAAAACATCAGATGTAAATATTATCTCAAGGAGTGCTCGCTGTTCTAATGTTGAGGAGAAGTTATACTCGCAATTTAACGCTTTGGTTCTTAAAGTACTCATCAAGTGGTACATGCGGTCCAGATTATTGCAGCTTAAATAGAAAACGGTCCAGTTTGGTCTTGTCCTGATATATTTGTTCCGACACAAGGGGACCATTTCCGACTCTGCCTTTAGAATCATGAATTTTTTGCATCTGAGATTTTTAGGCTAGATATTACAAATCAAGGAACTAGGGTTTTATTTTTAAGCTGGTGCAAGCTTCTAAATTGCTATTTATCTGTTGTCATTTCTAGTCACTCCTAATTCTACATATTTGTTTGCATATTAATCATAAATATATATTTAAATTAGCAATCGTGGTAAACTTGTTAAGTTAAATGTCTTAGTTCAGAGCTTATTCTCGCTGGCATTACGCTACTGACCTTTAGATCATACTTATGTGTATTGTACTATATTGTTATGAATTCCATATTTGCTAAATTTCGAAATGGAGACTATGAGTGGGCAATTGCCTTTGAGGTATTGGCATTAAGAGAAAAGCATTCTTCTGCAGATTCTCCACTGTTCCTAAATGGCCTTAGCTTAGGAATATGGACTCATTTAGACATAAATTAACAATGATGCAACAGAAATCCCTACATGTCCCAAATAATGCTACTGTAATGATACCTTGCCAAAAACGTTTTAGGTTTTCACATTTACCCTATTTTAGGTAGGCAGAGAGATGACAAACATTTATGTTAACAAGTGAGTTAAAAAATATTAAAAAGTGGCACTACGAAATTGGATTGTATTTCTTCATCCATTTTCTAAATCCAATCAATATATATATATATATATATATATATATATATATATATATAAACAAAACTGGTTGTTGTTGAGTAACGTTGGTTTTAATATTTCTCCCGCATGGCTCACACTACTGGTGAGAATTTATGTTGTTAAACATGTAAACTTCAAATAACTGACACATTTTATTTCAAATGTTTTTGCTGTATGTCTATGATGCATTGGACGAAGAAATGCACAAAGTACTCTACTGCATTCATTGATTTTGTATTGCAATATAAAATACATTTTTTACCCTTGTGCACACTAGGCGTAGATGTTGTTTCAATAGATGGACTATGTGTCATAAATGATAAGCGGCCTGGAAACAGCAATTAAGCAACTTAAATATCTGCAAGAAAATTTATTGAATAGGTTCAAGACTTTAAACTTACAATATTTAGAATCTAGACAATCTTCAACAGATATGGGTATGGTACGAAGAGACGATCACAGTGATACTAAGAACAAGATTATTATGGTATTATTATGGTATTATGATAAATCTGCGAAATCTAGTGAAAAAATGATATCTGATCAAGATAAATTTGAGCAAATCTTTGATTCCATTTGTGTCAACTGTAAAAATATTTTTTGCCGATCTATATAGAATTGGAAAGCATATTGATGGAAAGCACCGACCAATAATTATCGAATTTAATAATTATTGAGACAAACGTAAAGTATTGGCAAATTGTTGGTGTCGAAAAGATCATATTTATAAAAAATTTATCAAGCAAGTGCTAAATAGAAAGGAACATGAGATTGAGAAAAGCATTTTGAAGAAACACTACAATCTAATTGGAGTTGATTCTAAACGAATTCGGGTAAAAAATATAGAACTGTATGTGGATAACCAATTTGTCTGTCTAGACTGACTTATGCCCGTGAATATTGATGTCATTCTATTCTATACCAACATTAGATCTATGAAATCCTTAAAAAACGCTTAGAACTTTTAAATATTTTACATGTATGTGATGTATCAATTGCGTGTATCACTAAAACCTGACTCTGTAAGGGTGAAATTAATGCATATTTCCTACCTCTCAATATGTCGTTGTCGACTCATGCCATAGAGATGAATTGCACATGAAGGGTGTTTAGTACTTTTCAAGTCCTGTTATAAATTTTGTACTTTTAGTATCTGATCTAGAGTTGACTTCCCATGTCACACAGTTCTAATAAGTGGTTACCATGTATCGTTAGTATAGTGTACTTACCTGTAATTGGTAGCAAATTCAGGCCTACTATTGAGGAATACAAAGAATATATTTTGTCCATTTATAATTAATTTATAAAAGTTTAAAGCAAGATTGATAGACGGGTATAAGTACTTAGTGATTTTTATTTTTCCGATATGGATCCTTCAACATGTATGTCTCCAAATAGTTATGATCAAGACATCCTGGATGTACTTAGTTCTATGAATCTTTTTCAATTAGTTAATAATGAAACATGTTGACGGAAATGCTCTCGATCTAGTTCTTACTGATGATGATTCATTCACAATCAATGATTTTATTAAAAATCCCAAGTATTTCACCGATCACGTTTCGATTTTGTGCAAAACGAATATTTCATATTTGGATGTAAATCAGTATTTGAAAATAGAGAAAATTGGAACATCTCAATTTTCTTTTTTATACTCTTCTGATATAGAACTTTTATTTTCACAATCATTTTTCTCATTTTTTTATTTAGAAGACAATTTTGATACAGATTACTATGTGGAACAGTGGTATTATCAAATTCAAAGTCATGTTGCTCAAAAGGAATAGCAATTCAACCTTTATCACTCCACGTAATTAGACAATTATCGATATTCATCTATCTAATCCTCAATTTGAAATTTGTTCATTGTTTTAAAAATTAATTAATAAAATGAACTTTAATAATTCAAAACAGATTATTAACTATATTAATTTTAAAATGAAATGCTAACTTTTTGTTAACCTAGAGGTACAGTGTAGATCTAACTAAAAACAACAAAGCTTAGTCATTGAAACAAAAAAAATCTATTTTTAAATTCTTAATAAGTGATTTGTATATTGATTTTATATACAGAGGATTTTAAAAATAAAATAGTATTATTATTATTATTATTAAAACTAGTTCAAATTGAAATTAAGGCCATAGCTAATCATTTAAAATTTATTTTTACAACTCGTGGGAATAATTCGAATTAAGTTAAATATTAACTTTTGGTTGCCCTAGTTATTAATAGAATAGTGTTATTTGCAATATTCATTGACAAGTCAATTGTGGAAAAATTTTCATTAATCCTGTAGTACAGAACGTTACAAGAATAATTTTACGCCCCTAAGTTCAATTATTATGTGCATGTTAGGTCACTATATTTCTATAGGCAACAATTAGAACGAAGTAGAAAGTTGTATTTATAAATTTCAATGATATAGCGAAAAAATGTTATATTTAGAAGAATTTTGGTGAATAATCTCAATATTTGTGGCTTTCTGCACCACCATGCCCAAATCCTTTTGCTCCAAATAATGCAGAGTAGCATGGCAGATGACAATACGGTTTACCTAAAACATTCGAATTTAAAATGTGTTTTAAAAATAAGAACACTAATAGCAATGCTCTACATGGCTTCTAAAAATGCTGAAGACTACAGGCAATTTTGATTTCTATCATGTTACAATATGTATGTAAGCATTATATTTTTAGAGGGGTTTAAAATAATTGCACTTCTGGAAACGTTTTCTATGCAAACTGAACGGCATAGGAAAATGTAATGGACTTCTTTATCTATTACAAGTAAATGTATACGATTTATAAATAAAATTACAATCTGCCTACAGAATGTTCTGAGTTACAAAGCAAGAATTATAATTCAAATATCAGCAATTTCTAACGTGGTCATATTTCTATTTGTTCTGAAAAATTTGTCATCATCTACATGAAATTCACTCTAAAATTTTTTGAAAATCCGAATTCTATATAAAAATAATATATTAAGTTTAGAAATTGTCTTTTCAGATACATGCTGTGTTACATCAATAAATGTAGTTTACACTATTATATGTAAGTTCCGGCCAGCTACATCAGAAGGAATGTCGTGATTCGATATATGGTTAATCGACTGAGAGCTAAATATCGTTAATATTAATGTTAACTGTAACAATAAGTAATTTGAATTAAAAAAATATAAAATGAATTTATGTAAATAAGAATGCACTTTGACATTTATTAGGCATAATTAAGCAAGTAACATTTTCACAATGAAGCTTTATTATTTGGTTTTATACACATAAATATATACATTGTCAAACTTTTTGTTTGGCAAATATTAATCGTGCACATTTAATAGGTTATCACCACCTTTCGAGAAAATCATGTAATTAGTAGTAAAAATTAAATGTATCTGGAAACTACGTTGTTTTCTTGGAAGACTTTCTTGAAATTTGGACATTTACTGTACTTAATTCTGACCTTGTACAGATGGTCGTTTATAAAATAACGAGTTTCAAAACTTTAATAAATGCCATCAAATTTTGATCTAGTTTTTCACGAGCTTTCAAGTAAAACGTACACAAGATTTCATTTATTGCCTTAGTAAAATTTTGAAACAAAACGCAGCAATATATGTAGACTAAAAATCCAACTTACCTGCAGATACTAAAGAAGAAAAAAAATCTTTATTCAGAGGTTACTAAAGTTAATAAGGTCACCCATCTCTTCATTTTCATAATCTGACAAATTGACAAATACGGTTTTTCTTATATTATTTAGCAAATTTTTAATATTGTTTTAATGTACGCAAGACATGAGCAGTATACAATTTCTATAGACTGTGCATTTGCGTGGGAGAATGTTAAATGGTAAGAGTTATTTTTGCTAAATTTTAATTTATCTGTAATATAAAATTCTAAAGGGTAGTCTTCGATTTGAGGATAGAATAATTATATTCGATATTTAGAGAAATTTTAAATCTTGATGACTTAAATTGATTGACAAACTAAAGTTTTTAATAAGAAGAATTTGTAACATAAAGTTGAAATTTATTGAATTCTTAAAAAACGAATGTGAAAATGTTTAGTTGAGTCATTCTGTTCCCACTACAGTAAACATTTTCAACCTCCGAAAGTAATTAAGTCAAAGTTATTCATTTCGTGTAATAGTTAGCACTGTCCAACACGATTTTTCTAGAAGTTTTTCCGTATGTTTCTAGTCCAAAACTATATGTAAAGTACGAATTTGACATTATTTTCAACGTGCAGTTTTTTGCAAAATTACGTTTTGTAAAATTCCACTGTTCCTATTTAGAGATGATTTTCTAGTTTCTTCCACATAGTTTCATTACAAAAAAAGCTTCTCTAAAAGAGAAAAAATGATAACAGAATATATTATTTGCGTTATTTTTTGTTTTGTTTAAACCATTGTGTAAGTTAAATGTTTGTCTGTTAGTTTCAGTTTCTTCCGCAATAGCAAAATGATTGCTGCAGAGGAAAAATCATGAACTATTCATGCTAACCAGCTTATTTTTTGTACATATTTTTTTCATAACACGTTTAGTACAACAAATAGCAATTTTGTTGAATTCAAACACTGTAATGAATAAAGATAGTTTTGTTTTTCTTCGTATTAGTATATTGCAAATACATTTAACACTGAATGTATTCATCTAGAAAAGAACAAGAGCGATTATATGCTTCTGCAATCAAGAAATCACAGACATTGTCTTAAGGCGAATTAGTTTTCTTTCAGATATGTAACAAGGCATGAAATTTTCAAAGCAATTCTAAAAAATTTTATGGCCTATCTGAAATTCCAACTTGGTGCATTAAATAATTTGCTCCTCCAATATGTCCTTTAAGTGTTATAATTAACTCTTGTATTAAAACTGACTCCTTCCCGCGCATCTAAAATTAGTAAATGTAAGTCCCTTTTACAAAAAGGACAATCCTTTAAATGTTAGCAATTATCGACCAATATCAATCACCTCTCCTTTTAGTAAAACAAATTAATCTATATCTTTCAAAAAACGATTTTTTATTAAATACACAAATTGGATTCCGGAAATCGTATTCAACATCTGATGCTCTACTTTATGCTATCGAAAAATGCAGGGATTCTTTAGACAATTCATTTTTAGGAATAGCTTGCTTAGATCTTTCTAAAGCATTCGATTCAATTAATCACAACATCCTTTTAAAAAAATTGCAACACATTGGTTTTGAAACTAATAGTAGCTATTTAATAACCGATATCAGAGTTAAGTTCAAGGGAATTTTTTCAAGATGGGGAAAATTATACAAAGGGGCTCCACAAGGCACACTATTAGGACTGTTGCTTTTTAATATATATATATATATATATA
>CABFPE010000304.1:465009-487471 GCA_900660155.1 Hofstenia miamia
TATATATATATATATATAGTACGGGCCAAAAGTTTAGGAACACTTTCCAAGTTTAGAAATTTTTGTATTTTACACTAAAAAACGCAATGTAGAAACAATATGATAGCACCGTGTAGAAAGTAAATAGATAACTCAGAAAAACTCACTAATATTTTGTATGTCGGCCATTATTGGCCAAACACGCAGCAATGTGATTGACACTGACTTGACCAGCTTTCTACAATAATCATCAGTAATCTCTGTGCACCATACCACTTTAATTTGCGATTGTGCGATAAAGTTCACTAACTTTGTCAAGTCGTCTTTTTGAATCAATACACGTGCATAACGTATAGTGCAATTGAACATTTAATGTCGATTCATTGGTATAAATCCTGTAAATATGAGCTTTAAGGATCTAAGTATGTAACAATAATATAACACCATATGTAATTGTAACTATCCATTTAACTTTTACTGTTATATATTGCAAATTAATCGTTATAGTAACATGATTTAGAGCTCATAGAAACTGTTAGAAACCATGTACATTTCCACTGTGCCTTTAAATGCACAAACCAATAAAATCCCATAATTCATTAATCATTAGATTATATTTTCAGAGTAAATGTAACGTTTAATAAACTATTGGTGGTGGTATTTTTACCTTGACGGGGTAAATTGAAAGAGCAGTGCGCCTAAACCGTCCCAGAGAGTACCTCCTCTTAGTGGAAGGTCAAAGGTAGTATTCAATCAAAGCCTAATGGTGCATGTTGATACATTCTGCACTACCACACCTAGATTTGCTTTGACTTCAGAAAATGAAGAGGATGCTTGATTGATGAAATAAGGATGAATGAGATAGTCAGTCTGAGGGGTTGTCACTTTGGTCTTCCAGACCACTTGCAAGAGGAAAAATTTTGCAGTTGCTGATGGTGAGTAACACTTCTGGATACCGAAGATACTGACACGCCCATTCTAACAACTATAGCGAGACAATTGTACCCCTCCTTGTACAAGATATGAATTTGAGCACACTTTGTTGGTGAAATTTCACTACCATGGACCATATTTCAAACTATAATGATAGTGCTTTTTCATTGAAAATGTATTGTGTGTAAATCTAAAGTTATGTTAATTTGATTGGCTAAATGAATCTGTTGTAAATTCTAAGAANCAATCGGAGAACTGTGCCATTTTTTTTCTTTTAATTATGTTATTTTCATTAATTTTAATGACGTCAGTGTGACATAATTATTCTCGAGCTTAATTCATGAAGCTAAAGTATTGTCCCCTCAATTTGGTGCTAACATGTTATCGTTGCTCAATTTAATTTGCAAAGGAAAACATGATATTTGATTTGCATTGTATGAGAAACCATGTAGAGAAAAGGTAATTGATGTTATCTCACTAAAACTGTGTTTGCTTTGCTTTACAGTTATTACTATTATTATACTGTTATGATAATTGCTTAAGTCTCTGGCGGCAATTTGAGAGTCACTCTTCTGTGCTGGCAATGACGATCTAGTTTTCAGACAGTAGCAGCCCAAATTGTGGACTGCATTAAATTATGGCTACAGTTACATGTAGATATAAAAACCTCTCATTCAAATTCAACATGAACCTACACTTATAATTGATTACACTGTGATGATAATATACCATTGGCTAATGTGAGTACATGGTGTAGTATCTTGCCAATCACAATTTCGTGATCGTTCAAGAGTAACTTTTACTTTTCACAGTATATGCAATGATTAAGTATGACAGATTCCTAATTCTCTCTTTTTAATTGAGTGTTTAGCTAATTAACTTAAATTAATCTGCATTAGCATTCCTGAATGCTTAACTAACAACAACTTATTTAGATCAAGAGTGGTAGATGGAAGACAGGGTCGAAACCCAAGTGGTGCCATGCGATTCCAGAGATCTCTTTAGCAGCAACAGCTCCAGCTTTTACTTGAACTCCGCAGCGGAAACCATTAGCTGAATCAGTGTGTGGATGGTTAACTCAGTGATTGTGTGTGTGCTATGACTTACTAATTTAGTGCATTGATTGTTCTTGTTATTATGATTATGTAAATATAAGGAAATAACACAACCGCAATGCTTTAGCTTGTTATTGAGCCTTACATATAATAGCCCTACAGATATAGTAATACATGCTAGCCCTTTGTACATGTGAACAATCAATGCAGCCTGCAAGAAAGTAAATGCATAATTCGGCCAATGGTCAACTATGATATAAAACAATAAGCAACTGGCATCCAGTAATGAAATAACAAACATGTAGAGCAATATAAATATAATCATAATAATTGGCAAGCAACAAGTAATAGGAAAGCTACAACAGAGAAAAATCCCTATCCCTATTCATAAAAGCACATTGAGGAATCTACAGCTACCGCCCTCACTGCCATTGAATAGCTGATTGTGAGGCTGCTCCAGAATTCCTTTAAATGTATTCGGGGACCACTGTCTGATTACTCTAGTGCTTGAACGTTTAGCTGACAATAAAGAAAGAAGTAAATCCATACTAAATTCGTTCATCAACCATTCTAACATTTGTTGCATATTTATAGCACATTTCAGTAAATAATCAAATACTCAACTAGTACCTGTTGATCGAAGCTTGCTTAAGATTTTCCCTCGCGTTTTAGTTCTGCTTTTAATTTCGCATTGTCAGCATTAATTAGTGTACACTGTTTGGTCATCTTGTTTTTGTCAAATACTGTCAATTTAATTTTAAATAACTGCATAAAACAATTTACAAATCAAATAATCAATCATAACCATGTGTTTACAATTTAATCATTATTACATTTTAGTCTTAGTTACATCCATCTTTTCTCTCATTTTGACCACACATGGTTATTTGATGGATTATGCCACAATGGTAATTACATGCTATTATTACATGAGCTGAGAGGTAAGACAACAACTGAGATGAGTTATTGAGCTAGACAATAATACATGAGAAAATAGGGTAGCACCTTTCAAGCAAGTTTATGAAACTCTCTTCTTGGATATCACTCTGGCATTAAGCCATACAAATTGGTCATCCTGGATGTTTCTTTCTAAACAGTTACTAGTTACCTGGATGAATTACTGATGTTTTCTATCTGTTTATTTATTGGTAGAATCAGGGCCACTACAAGATGGTCACTCTTGCAAACTTCTGCCTTACATTAAGTTCCCCAGTGCTGTTCTAGTTCCAGCCCCTGTTTCTACATAGTGACTCTGATGTGATCCTGAACTGTCACCAAGCTATGCTCACCCAATGTACTTAACTTGTTTGTTTTCATTCTTTTATCTTTTATCCTATTTTGTTCTCTTTGTTCTTGCATGTTGGATTTATTACCAATCACTACTGTACCCATACTGCTTAATTGCTGCTGCTGTTATGGCAACTGTTATTGTTACCTGAGTCTAGAAGGGCTCCCAAATTATGATGAATTTTTCTGAAAATTCTTGTTTCCTTTACTTTTGTTTTATACTATGGATTCTAGTAATACTGTTGTTTTTTCTCCTATTGGGACTCCCTTGTGGAGCATCCCCTGTGCAAGCATTGGTTGCTAGAATGTTACCCTTTGTACTGTTGTATCTTTAGTTAATTTATCTTTACCTACTTCTCCCAGTCAAACCTCTCCAGTGAATCGCCAATGCATACTCAATACCACAGGGAGACCAACACCATGCTTAGACACTCAGACATTGGAAATCAAATGTTTGAAAGAGTCTTTGTCCCAACAAATGGCAGTGAGTATGGAAGGTGAACAGTGCATTGAATCTCTGCAAGCAGAGCTAAACACTCAGCACATCAAATATCAATGCATCAAAAGGAAAATGTTAGAAGCAATCATGTCTTTAGAACTCCAAATTAGCAGGCTCACCTCTCCAGCCAATTTTGCACCAACACTTGCTTGTGATGAAGAACCCTTTTTGCATAGTTCTGCCAATTACATTACACACACTGTACTGGATGAAGTGTTAGACTTCTTCAGTGAAAAGTTGACCAGTCAGGTTGCTCAAATTGTGTCTTCCCAATTTTCAGAGTTTCCCCACCCACTCCTCGCAACCTCTGCAATGCCTAAGTCTGCCTCATTGGCCACCTCACTTATAAATTTTAGTCCAAGATTTACTCAATAAGGTTTGACTCATGTGTCAACGTTATTCATCCAAAAGGACTGCATCCTGTGAATGAGACCTTGCTGATCCCTCTGGTGCCTGTTAACCCCTTAACTGTTAAGCATGTATATATACATTTTTGTGACAGACCCACCTCTAGATCAACTCTACGAGTTTCTTTAGCTGTAAAACCTCAGTATGGGTCATTTCTCGCAACTAGAAAGTCTGAAAAACTGGGAAACTGTTGAATCAGCTATTTTTATTCACATTAATCAAAAGGGTAGCCATAAACAGTGCAGCCATAAGCGAAGCAGAAAAAACAAGATGGCGAGTGGTTCGAAAAGAAAGAAACCCTTTACAAATGCTGAAATACTATCATATATTCTTGATTCTGATGACCAATCTTTGTCTAGTCTGAGCCTTTCTTCTTCTGAAAGCTCTATTAGTGCAGAAAGCTCTATTAGTGAAGAGACAACAGAAGCAGTTGAAACTTTTGAAGATGACGAACAAGCAGTACACAACCAAAATAATTTAGAGAGCACTGACACTGATCATGAAGATGGTGATAACTTAGCCCAACCAGAAGATGTGAACCTTGCTAATGAACCTGAAGATGTTCTTGATTATAGTAAATTGAATTGGCAAGAACAGCCACCACCAGGTGGTATCAACAGACTTGTATTTACTGGTAATCCAGGAGTATCCCCTGTTATAGAATCGGAAGATCCTATGGAAATATTTGAAAATTTTTTCACAGACAAACTGTGCCAGCATATTGTTGATCAAACTAACTTGTTTGCAGAACAATATATTAATAACAATGAACTAAAACAACATTCAAGGTGTAAAAAATGGAGTCCCATTGAGGTATCAGACATAAAAATATACCTTGCTATCCTTATTTGTTGTGGCATTATTTGGAAGCCAACCATTTCTTTCTATTATACAAACAGTGCATTATTTCAGACTCCTGGATTTGCTTCTCTTATGCCTCAAAACAAAGCTATATTGATTGAGAAGTTCATTCATTTTGTGGACAATAATACATTGGACCCAGTGCCAAATAAAGCTGCTAAAGTTAGACCAATATTTGAAGGAGATTCTGCCATATGGAGATAGCTTCCTCAAGAAAAAATTTGACGCCTTGGCTGTTTGTTGTTATCAGTGTGGTCAGAAGGGCCACCTAAAAAATACCTGCAGTGCTGCCATTGGAATCATCACTGATGGAGATGGGTTTCTGATTGATGAGCCTGAAACAGAGGCTCCACATACTGAATCTAATGAATTAGACATGGCTTTAAACTAACCAGAATGCCACCTCCTGATAACCAAGCACAGGATGTTCTTGTTATCACTAATATGATGAGGAAGAATGTGACTCCTGTTGAAGTTAATGGAAGCTTAGTGCATGTTACTATGGACACTGGAGCATCTGCATCAATAATCAGCAATGAGGAGGGGGTCCATGATGTAGAACTTGGAATTAATAAAGAACTGTTCCTAGTAGATCTAGTTGCTGTTGACACACACACAATCAACTGCTGGCTTACAACATCATTTTAGGTAGTGATTTTTTAGAATGCAATGCATGGGTAATTGATTACAGAAGTAATACCATCTTGATCAAAGACCATGAGGTATCACAATTAACCATGATTTCTGAAAAAGAAATTTTCTTCCAGCTTTTGATTCTGTTGTTATCAGCACATGACATTGGACAATAGCAACTGTTCTTACCAACAGCTGTTATCATGGTGATGTGATGATTGCCAGACAAAGAGGAAATTACCAGAAGGGAGTTAATTTCTTGCCCAATCTCTGTCATGTTAAGCAAGGAAAAACCTGCATTACTATTCTGAAAAGCTCAAAGTTTCCTGTTTGCATCAACCACTCACAACTGAAAATTGTCACTGTGCCTGTTAGGGTAGAAAATGTAAACACCTCATGCTCACCAATATTCACAGCTATCCACAACATGGATAAACCATCAGATCCTGTGAAAGTTCCCACCATCTCTTCTGATTCTCATCTGCATCTTAATGCTGTGGAGTGATAATCTTTAGTTATTTTACTACAAAGCAAAAGTGAAGTATTCAACTATGGTTCCATCAGTGTGCATCAGGTGATTGGGGAAGAGCATGCTATTGAGACAAAACATGACAAGCCTATTCATTTGCCAGTAAGATGAGTCCCAGAGACTCTTAAAGGAGAATATGAAAAAATATTAGCTGATCTCATCAAGAGCAGTATAATCCAGGGAAGTAACAGCACATATGCAGTGCCAACTGTATTTATCAAACAAGGGGAGAAATACTGCCTCTGCATTGATTTTTGGAAGTTAAATGAAATTACTGTTAAGGATATACCTACCCCTTACAATGGATAGAGGATCTTCTGTATGATGCCAGCTGCTATAAGTTCTTTTCATGCCTTGATCTTTGTAAGGCACACTGGCAGGTTCTGATGCAACCAGCTATCAAGAAGACTGCCTTTATAGCTCCATATGGCTTATATGAGTGGAAATATATGGCGTTTGGGTTGTGAAATACCCCTGCCACTTTCCAAAGTTTTATAGAATGATGCAAATATGTTGGAGCCTGGCATTTCTGCCTATATAGATGACATCTTAGTAGCCAGCCAAACACTTTCTGAACATCTGGAAAAACTGAGCAGGACTTTGAATCTACTACATGACATGGGATTAAAAGTAAATGACAATAAGTGTGCACTAGGCTAAACAACAGTCACCTTCTTGGGCCAAGTAATCAAGCCAGGGAAAATTTCAATCAAGACCAACACTAAAGATTTTCTGTACAAAATCAAGACCCTGAAAACCCAAAAGGACGTTCAAAGATTAATGGGGTTATTGAACTATTATGGAATGTTTATTCCTGATCTCACTGAGAAGACAAAGAAAATTTCTCAATTGTTAAAGAAAACAGTCAATTTTAAGTGGACCTGGTCTGAGTAGGAGAATTTAGAACAAATTAAAATATCCACTTTAAATACACTGGATTATATCAAGGACTTCATCATTGACTGTGATGCTAGTGCAGTAGTAATCAGTGGCATGCTGAGCCAAGTCATCAATAGTGTAGAAAGTCCAGTACAATATTTTAGCCAACAGCTAAGAGCTACAGAGCAGAATTATGGAGCTAACTAGTGTGAAATGTTGGCTGTGGTAGAGAAGCTTAAGAAATTTAGATATTTCATACTAGGTTGTCCCTTCATGGTGTGCACCAACAATAGTGCACTCACATGGTTGAAGAAGTTCTCCAGCAATAACTCTAGCATTGTTGCCAGATGGATAGAGTATCTTAATAAATTCTCATTTACTGTCCAACACAGACCAGGAAAGTTACACCTCAATGCAGATTACTGCACTACACTTCCCAGTTATGAATGGGACCTCAGAAAGCCTGCCAGAGAGAAGCTCCAATTTGGGTTTATTCCATTTACTGAAATCAACTCTGATCAACAAGGCAGAGCTATTTTACCCATTATGGTCAAAGAAGAAATTACTGAGCAGGAAATTATTCAACACCAACAACATGATAAATTGATGTTGGAAATCATTGAATGAGTAAAAGATCCTTTTTACCCAATGAATCCAGTTGTGAACCATTATTTTAAGAGATAAAATTGGAAGCTAATTGCACAGGGTCTTCTTTTCACCAAGAGCTGCAATAATCATTTGGCAATTCCCAAGTACTTTTCACCTGACCTAGTAAGGAAAGTTCATGAGTGAGGACATCTTGGCATCATACAAACTGAGAAGACTTTTAACACTTACTATGTCACCATAGGAGTGTGAGCAGCAGTCATAGAAGTCATCAATAAGTGTGAGAAATGCCTATTGCAAAGTGCAAGTCACTTCCCAGAGCAAATAGCTGAATTAGAAAGTTGACCAGCAGAACTAACTAACAAAGTAGTCCATATGGAGTTGGAGAAACTATCAAAAGATGACAACAGCTATCAATACTTGTTGGTAATGGTTGACCACTTTACTAAGTATGCTTGGCTGATTCCTCTCAGCAGTATGATTGCTGAAGGAGTTGGAGAGAAAATAGACGAAGAATAGATACTCAAGTTGGGGCCAATGGAAAACCTGGTGTCTGATCATGGCCCTCAATTTGAAAACAACCTAATGGACGCCTCGTGTGAGAACTTGAGGTTCTACATGAATTTACTACTGCTTATTACCCTCAAGCCAACAGGGTGGTCAAATGATTAAATCATACATTAATTAAATTAATTAGGGTGGCTCTTTCATGGGCAGGCAAGCACTGGAAAAGGCTAATTGAAACAGTTGAATATTTCTCCAACACCTCAGTCCACTCTACTACAAAGGTAAGCCCATTATTTGGCCAAGAGGCTAAAAAACCTCCCTCCATGATGTTCCCAAACTATCATGAGGTTACTTTGGAAGGATATGTAGCATGCATGATCCGCAAAATGCAAGAAGTCCAACTAATGGTGTGCCACAACACCAACCAGTCAGTTATATACCAAAAACAGAGCTTTAAAAAGAAATTATGCAGTGAACAACATAAGAGAGGTGGTAAAGTCTTTGCATATTTTCCATGGCAGATAACCTATCACAATCAAGTGCAAAAACTTGCAACCAATTGGCAAGGGCCACTTACAATTGAAAAAGTACTTGATCATAACACGTATACCCTTAATAACAGTAAGATTGTTAACTTTCAAAGGCTTAAACGAGCTGTTAAAGATATTGAAAACATCATTATAGATGAAAATAATGAGTTTGTGCTAATAGATAACAGTAATGATACTTACAAACAGTATGATGATTTAACTGAGTATTGTGAAGAGGATTTTAAATGATATTGATTTTGATGAAAATACTATAAATGATAGTGATACTAATATTACTCATGTACTGCCCCAAAGCACGGCTACATATAAACAAAATTTTGCTCCCAACATTTGAGACCTTAACCTTATCACTCTGTTTAGGAATGATGAAACTCATGAAAAAACGAGAGTTGCCAGCTCCACCCTCCCACCAAAGAGTGGGAGTCATAATAGGCGTGGGAGACAACTGTCCCTGCTTGATGAGGCAAGTGAGCATAAATGAGGATGCAGAGATAGTGCTGAGCAGAGTCTGACATCATCTGGGCAACAACTGGCCTGGTGACTAGGAGAGCTGTTAGCAACACAAGCGTCCCAGTCTTGACAACCATCTCCGCAAGATTGAGAAAAGCTGGGGCACCCTAGAGACTTTAGTATTAATAGAATTAATTGTACCCCTTTTAGTGATATATTAAATGTAAATCAATCCCCAACAAGTGAGTTAATAATCCCTCCTAGCTCCAAGCCTTCCTCCTCTTTCAAGTCCTCTACTGCCACTTCTACAGTTCATTTGGGGAAGGCTGAAGAGAGAAAAAAGATGTCAAAGATTGGTGAAGAGATCTTACATCTCTATTTCATTGCCACCTAAAAAGACACACACTTTATTAGAGATAATGTCTTCAAGGAGACCAAGAACAAACTATGCTGGACTTATACTACTAACAAGTTATCATGTTCAATCAATATAATCCCTTTCATAATGGATGCAGAACGCCGACCTTCAGTAAACAATATTATCTCACTACCACTCAAAGATATGTGAAGGTCTCAGTAGGCATTATTGGCGAAGTACAGTCCATACATCCTTTGATGAGGACTTCACTATTTCATACATATGCAAGTTTTTAAATGATTGGCAAGACATACAACAGTTTAAATGTGTGAATATTGATTTTGCTAACTTATTAGTTATCTATATTTTCAGGGTCTATGAGATCCAACAACCCAATATCATGTAAAGTATCAAGATAGCTTACCAGTTGGCTAAAGTGGAAAAAATCAGATTGGTGATGATCTTGCATCAGGAATATGAAGACAATTTTCCTGATCCCATAGAAAGCTTGCATTCCAGATGGAAAATTTTATGATCTTATACCAGTAGGCGTACCACCCAATCAGTATTTACCACACTAACGTTATTTCTATTTCTAAGCTCATATAAACCAATTTAATGATATGCAAGAGGATACCTACCCACAGATTAGCCATTGATTAGAAATTAATGTGCTCTGCAAGCACACACACTGGAATCAATAAATCCCAATATGCCACACTCAACAGCAGTAACTGATCTTTGTGCAAGTTTTGCTTTCTCACAAAGTATTTCTACTCTTCAGGAGATTAAGGAAATATGGCAGAACATAAAAGCAGTGAAAATCCGGAAGCAGAGTGGCCCACTATCCAGATAAGGAGTCCAGCATCACAATACCACCAATCAGTAGAACGTCTGTTAGGGGAAATTCACATATCATGAGACAGAAGAAATTTTAAGGAATGTCTTTTTTTAGAAAAACTTACCCCTTATATCTATGCCCAAGGTGCCATGTGGATTCTAGCTACTTCTCTTACAAAAACTCCAAAACTCACACTTCCAATGGATACACCAACCCAGATAACCTTGGCTGAACAGTCTACTCATTAGATTGCTGAATACAGCAATTGGCAGTCAAAGAAATTACCAATGACAAAGATTTTATCATTGCCATTTCATTAAACAATCAAATTCATAATTTTATAATTATGAAATAATTGTAATTTGAATAATATGTCCTGGTTTATATTCTTCAACAATGCACTAATAATTTTGCATATAATAAATTTAAATTGAACATTTCTATTTTAAATAAATTTAAAAACAAATTTTTGAAGCATCGTTAAAAAATATATTGTCAATAAACTTTGTAGTTGTTAACAAGCAATATTCACTTAGTGCTAAAGCTTTGCATAATTTATTCTTACAATAACTTGAATTTTCACGTATTAAATTTGTAAAGTATCGATTACACTGGTTCAACTTGGGGAATTCATAGCGCATGGACGTGCTTGCACCCCCATTCCTCGTGTTGATTTCATTTGACAATTGCAGTGGCGGAAATTTAGTTCACATTATTCCTCATGCTGGTTAAATTTGACGTATTCAATATTGAAAGCGCCTGTTTACATGGTTTCGTTTTGCTGATATTTATCAAACGATATAAAAAATAATAGGCTAACGTCAGTCATTTAATTGACCTAATTAACATAGACCAGGTGCTTATTGTAATTATTGCTAGCATTTAAGCTTCAAGGCCAAATATTCCAAAGACAGTCCCAGAAATTTTCTTGCAGCCTTAAAGGTTTAGTAACCTATATAATATTTAGCGCTATTTTCTAAGGTAATATACATATGTATATATATATATATATATATATATATATATACATATGTATATTACCTTAGAAAATAGCGCTAAATATTATATAGGTTACTAAACCATTAAGGCTGCAAGAAAATTTCTGGGACTGTCTTTGGAATATTTGGCCTTGAAGCTTAAATGCTAGCAATAATTACAATAAGCACCTGGTCTATGTTAATTAGGTCAATTAAATGACTGACGTTAGCCTATTATTTTTTATATCGTTTGATAAANTATATATATATATATGCATATATTAGAGTGTCGGGTTCGAGTACAAAGATATGATTAATTATTTATAAAATATTGATGTTATTCACATCTTGAACCGAAAAAGATCCAATACGAATGAATTGCTTTTTCTTCGTCAGAAAATGATTGATGTTAATGATCATTTGATTGGAGAAAGATAGACAACAACAAATGTTTGCCTCATATTGTCCCTTTCTAATATATATATATGTATATATATATATATGCAATAGCAATCTGCCATTATGGGTTTAGCGCATAAGCAAATTAATATTTTAAATGATATTATCTTCTGACAGCCCACTCAGTATTTATATAACATATTTTTATATATTACATGTGGCAGTTATATTTTGACTTGCGCAAGTTCATGCTAATGTGCATATTCATGTTAATGTGCGTACTCCAATTATTCAATTAAAATTTTTAATGTACGAAAAATGAAATTTAACAAATTCTAGCATTGATGAATATTCTATATTTATATTGAAGAAATTGTAGCTCAAAAATCTTTAAAAAATTTAGGTACATTTTGGCTAGTAATAAGAATGAATATTAAAAATTTTGTATAGTTTGAAGAACTCAATTGCGAAGAGCGCGGTTACACTTGTGCATTAAGGGGACAGTTAAACACAAAATAGATCGAAAATATATTCATTTCCTCCTCTGTGCGCTTTTGCTTTCAATTCTGTGGGGTGTTTACATTAGGAATCTATTGAATTCGTCAAACGATTTCATCATTATCAAAAAATGTAGATGCAATCATGCACTATTGAACTTGCTTGACGAAGAGAGTCAATGATGTGGCCCATTAAAAAATCGGACCAAATTGTAACAAACATTTGGAAATTGTTTAGAAATCTATTAGGAATTGCCTAGAAATAGCTTAGAAAATACTTAACAAACATCTAGTAATGGTTAAGTAAACGTGTAGAAGATGTCTTGAAGACGTTTAGAAATGGTTCAGAAGACGTCTAGTAGACGTTTTACAACATCATTTGTTGGACACTAGATGGCATTCAGCAACGTTTAGAAATGGTGTTCTATAAGACGTTTAGAAAACGTACCTTAAGACGTCTTACAACGTGTTATACCATTATAAGACGGGTATAAAACGTTTTATTGTTCATTGGGTTTGCTTTAATATGCCGTTGGCTAATGCGAGTGCATGGTAATTACATGCTATTATTACATGAGCTGAGAAATAAGACAACAACTGAGATGAGTTATTGAGCTAGACAATAATACATGAGAAAATAGGGTACCACCTTTCAAGCAAGTTTACGAAACTCTCTTCTTGGATATCGCTCTGGCGTGAAGCCATACGAATTGGCCATCCTGGATGTTTTCTTTCTACACAGTTACTAGTTACCTGGATGAATTACTGATGTTTTCTATTTGTTTATTTATCGCTAGCATCAGGGCCAATACGAGATGGTCACTCTTGCAACCTTCTGCCGTGACATTAAGTTCCCCAGTGCTGTTCTAGTTCCAGCCCCTGATTCTACAATATATATATATATANACAATTTTAGAAAATAATGGATATCCTCACAGACTGATTAAAAGACATGTAGATGAAGTAATATTATTAAAGAGTAACAATCATAACCAAATCAAATCAAAAGAAGAACCAAATTTAAAACAAATATATTGGAAACTTCCTTATATCAGCAACAAAGTTAAAGTTTTCCAATCAAAGATAAAGAAATTAAATTTTAAATTGAAAAAATCAAGAATAATACCAATTTTAACATCATTACAAACTCAAAATATTTTAATAAACAAAGATCCTGTAGCAAAGTTACTGTCTTCTTCATTGGTTTATAAATATACATGTGAAGATTATCAACAATCTTACATCGGAGAGACACGAAGACACTTTGCTACAAGAATCCAAGAACATATTTCAGGTCATCTTAAATCAGAAATTTACCAACATCAACATCCAATTAAAAAAGAAAATTTTGAAATATTATTAAAAACAAACTATCCAATAATTGCAGAATCACTATATATAAAGAAAGAAATAAGATCCAGATTAATGAATAAGCAGAAGAATTATTATAACATCAACATTTTCTAATGCATGCAATTTTAATTAATTTTTAGTGTAGTTAATTGTAATTAGTTTTCCTTCCAAATTTTTTCTGATAAAGATTTTGAATCGAAACCTACTACTAATAATCAGCAAAATGTGTGTCAAATATGCATGTATGTTCAAGGAGTCATCAAAGTGGCTGCTGTGGAAATTACCTGTACTTGTTTTCAGCGTTTTGGACTTCTATCAATATGATTTTTCCAGAAATTTTACAGAACCAAAAGGACCTGTTTTGAGGCTGTTCACAAATTTCGAAGTTTTAGAAATTATCATATATAAGTTCATTGAATATTCAAAATAATCTATTCATTCCCTTTTAGCCCAAATATAAAATTAACAACTGTGCATCTTGCGTCTTCACTTTTTTTAGTGATGCCAGATTTGCATGCATATTGCCATAACATATTTACGAAATTGCCAGATTATTTGAAATTTCAAAGATATAAGAGATTGGTTAATTGGCATTCACAGTTGGCCCATTTTTTTGATTTAATTTTAAAAATTGTATAAAAATATGTGCTTTGTCCAAAATTTATGTCGAAAATCCTTCTTTTTGCTAAAACATAAATAAATAAACTTTTATTTAAAAATAGATAAACATCCATTTTAGTCATCCATCAAACAATAAACATTAAAGCACCTTAATATCCTATTAGGAAACATTTTGAGTTCATGTTCTAATGGAGTTTTACACAAGGAGGCTGGGAACGAAGTGTAGATTTAGAATACATATTTCCTTTTTGTAGAATGTCATGAATAATGTGATTTTTGCCACGAAGAATATTTCTATAAAGATTGGTGTCCGATGATTTAATTATATCATGTATAGGAATAAAGGACGTTATAAGTCCCAGACGAATGGCCTTCATTTGAATATTATCAAGTTGCTGTAAAACTGTTCCACCCAAACAGAACAACAATACATCATTTGAGAAACTACCAGAGATTTATATAATAAATTAAGTTGAAACCTAGTCTCTTAAATTTAAGTAATAAATATTTTTGCTTGTAGCTTCCTTAGCAATGGAATGTACATGACACTCAAAACTAAGTTTGCTGTCAAACAACACACCCAAAATGTTAACTTCAGTACAGCGTTTAATATCCTCAAGAGGAGGTACTGGACGACTACGAACAACATTCAGAAGCAATTCTGAAGTCTTCATGCGATTTAGAAACAGATTTTTACTATTGAAATATGTCTCTAGCTCCAAGAAAATATTCATTGCATTGTCACCTGCATCATAAGACCCTGCAATAACAGTTGTATTTATCGTCAGCATATGCTTCGATAAAGCACTCATTTCGCTGTTCTTTACAGGTATCATCAATGCCAACATTGAAGATTGCAAAATTTTGGCAAAAAACTATTTTACTAGAGAATGTAATGATCCGGCATCATTGTTCCCTATATTTACTGCAAAAATGATTTTAAATGCATTAAGACTGCCCTAAGACAATAAAGTCGCACGATGGCGTATTGATTAATGCAATAAAATGCGAACATTAAAAATTGTGTCACTTAGCCGAAAATAGAGTATTTTTCATCATATTTCGTAATATAGTTCTTCTGTACCTATTTACCATTATTGTATGCAAATTTCTCGGTTCTATCGAGCAATTAGAATTGAATCAAACTTGGTTCAACTTCGATTTAGTCTCATCAATTATTGTGGTGATTTATTTTGAATATTTTGAAATATGACACTGACAAAATATCATGTTAATTAATGCATATATTTTTTATTCGTCATTGAATATAATTAGGAAATCTCAAATCTTTTTATTAGATAACGATATGGGCGAGAACAATATAAATAGAATTGGCTTGTGTTGAAGAATTATCAATGGAAACGCACAAATTTGTTGTTTGAGTGGAATTCATTCAAACGTCTGTATTTATGAGGAACGCTAGTGGTGAATAGCCCATTAAATATTTGAACAACTGCAGATTGATAAATACACCAAAACGAATTGTTTGGCGCAAGCACTTGTACGCTTCAGGGAGCCAAATATCTGTCAAAACCATATATTGCGCATTTGAACTGATAAGCAACTGGTTATTGTAAAAATTGTCATGGGAGGAGCAAACAGTTTCCAGCGCGAGGTATGATTCTCTAATTTCATACAAACATTAATATCGCATATTTTATTTGTTTAATTATTTTTAGAAATTGTCGCGTTTTGGCTCGGTCATATTAATGGTTGGGAGTTTATTTCCATTTTTACTGCCACTATAGTAGAAAGTTTGATAAACGCTATTTTTTCCTTGCATAATTCGAAACCCTCTTTATTAAAAAATAGCATACCACTGATATATTCTGCATCTGCGAGCAGTGTATTAAATGCAAATTAGAGCTTTCTTTTCAGTCTTTTCAAATAATGTCATCCAAATTATGGAACGTAGTACACCTATGGACTCTTTGGAACCCAGTATTCGAACTCGCTCAAAGTCCAAAACTTCAACTCGACATTTCCAACACTCAAAACCAACCCGATATTAGCTTTAATGATATCTTTTTCTTCAATTTTTGCTTGTAATGTCGAAAAATTCATAGACCTTTCACTATTTATCTCAAACTACAAGTTATCATGCATGTTTCTCTCACTTAGATTAACATGTATTTATATAGGGTAGCACAGTTATCTATTGCTAGGGCCTAGGTCATCTTTAGTTTTAAATGGCTATGCTAAGCCATAGGTATTGTAATTTCAAGTCATCAATTTACAGTAAGCTAGGCAAGTCTAAATCTACTCTAGCTTTTGTTCTTGATTTATTTGATGTGTACGAAATACAAATCAATGTTCAATTATTAATGAAATATGTTTTTCATTTCCTTGCTTATATAATTTGATATTACAATGCATTACTCAAAGAATAAAATGTGAAATTTCTCATTTCATTATCGCTTATAAAAAGTCCCATGATTATTTATTTTTAGTCCGTTTTTTTAAACATATTATGATAAAAATCATTATTCTATTAATCAGCTTGCCCTACTTTCTCAAAAATCTGTTCCGCAAGTCAATTTATCAGTAGACAAGTTCATTGTCTCTATTTTAATGCTAGAAGGCCCACGTGTATCAATTAACCCATTATTGAAATTCTTAATAGTAATATAAAACATATTTGCAATGGAGTTTTCATAATTCTTTTGAGTTTTAAGGCTTTAGCAAGTAGCCCTACTAGCTGTTCACACATCATAAAATTAGGAAATAATAGCTGAAACATTTCTACAAATTGTACACTTAAAAATCTGCAATATTGAACCAAAATATCATTTAGTATTATTAATTTTCTTAACGAATTCATTTATTTATTGATTGACAGTTGTATTTATTTAAATTATTTTGCAAACAGTAAGCAACAACACATATTTCCCACTTGGGTTAAATTAATTCAAAGCATATGTAGACAACTAAGTCTAATTGGAATAACAGAATACAACCTATATACAGTTTACTTCTATAACGCATGCTGTTCACATATTGGGTTACTGCACTTCAGATAATTTGCCAATTTTGTTATGATTAAAATTCATTATCATGTATTCACCTCAGTAACTGTGTTTCTGCTTTTTCATTAGGCAATTAGCAAGAATTCTATTTTTATAATTTTCTATGTATTTATAAAACTGGTATGAAGCAAGTTTGTAAAAAATATTAATATATTATAGAAAATCCCTGCGTAACGATTATTGGCCAAATGTATATATATATATATATATATATATATATATATATATTAGGGCCCTGGAGTACTCGAAATTCGAGTCGAGTACGAATCGAGTTCGAGTACTCGAACTCGACTCGAGGTCTGAAATTTCAACTCGACATTTTGAAACTAACTCGAAATTCGTTTGAATCGCATCTTTTTCTTCAATTTTTGCCTGTAATATCGAACAATCGACCGACCTTTCTCTATTTCCAATTTGCAAGGCATCAGGTCATTAAGATAAAATCAATACATAATTCCAACACATGATTATACATGTATATTTCGAATATTATGCGTAGAAATGAAGCTGAATTGTAAGTATGTTTTAACTAGGGTGACATTACAAAGGGTGTCATTGTTGAGAGAGCAAGAATTGCTATTCTTTCAATGAGGCAATAATGCAAAAGTTAGTGAACTCTACAAATTAGTATGGAATGAATTGAACTTGTAAACTGTTGTGAGTTTGAATCAACCTCAATTTTGGATGCTTCACTGAAAATTGAAAACTATAGATTACATGACTTAATGAATAATCGGTGCAATCGGTTCATTAAATCTTATAGAATATGGATTGCTGAAAATAGCAAGAGCTCTCCTGCTTCATTGGAAAGGTTCTTTTCATTGCTAAAAAGTATGCTTAAGAGAATAAAAATTCCCAAGATAATGTGCAGTCCTATAATGGTGCTTCTTACTACCTTGTTGATTGGGTTTAGCATAAAGTACACAAATTTTACAAAGTTAAAAAATTTTTAGGTCAATTTTTTAGGAAGAAAATTACATTTCTGTCAAAAAAGTAAAAATTTTTTGGTCAAAATTTCAAATGTTTTAGGTCAAAAAATGTCGCCCTAGTTATAACGTAAAACTATTACAAAGGTTTGATGAGGTTACGTTTGAGGATGAGGGTGAATATTAATTATTTACTCAGTGTTGAAAATATGCAGTGCAGATGCGCAATTGTTTCAGGCATGGACTGGAAATCAGCAAAATTTGCAAACAAATATTTAAGGTGGTCAAATTGCGGTGAATATATATATATATATATATATATATATATATTAGGGCCCTGGAGTACTCGAAATTCGAGTCGAGTACGAATCGAGTTCGAGTACTCGAACTCGACTCGAGGTCTGAAATTTCAACTCGACATTTTGAAACTAACTCGAAATTCGTTTGAATCGCATCTTTTTCTTCAATTTTTGCCTGTAATATCGAACAATCGACCGACCTTTCTCTATTTCCAATTTGCAAGGCATCAGGTCATTAAGATAAAATCAATACATAATTCCAACACATGATTATACATGTATATTTCGAATATTATGCGTAGAAATGAAGCTGAATTGTAAGTATGTTTTAACTAGGGTGACATTACAAAGGGTGTCATTGTTGAGAGAGCAAGAATTGCTATTCTTTCAATGAGGCAATAATGCAAAAGTTAGTGAACTCTACAAATTAGTATGGAATGAATTGAACTTGTAAACTGTTGTGAGTTTGAATCAACCTCAATTTTGGATGCTTCACTGAAAATTGAAAACTATAGATTACATGACTTAATGAATAATCGGTGCAATCGGTTCATTAAATCTTATAGAATATGGATTGCTGAAAATAGCAAGAGCTCTCCTGCTTCATTGGAAAGGTTCTTTTCATTGCTAAAAAGTATGCTTAAGAGAATAAAAATTCCCAAGATAATGTGCAGTCCTATAATGGTGCTTCTTACTACCTTGTTGATTGGGTTTAGCATAAAGTACACAAATTTTACAAAGTTAAAAAATTTTTAGGTCAATTTTTTAGGAAGAAAATTACATTTCTGTCAAAAAAGTAAAAATTTTTTGGTCAAAATTTCAAATGTTTTAGGTCAAAAAATGTCGCCCTAGTTATAACGTAAAACTATTACAAAGGTTTGATGAGGTTACGTTTGAGGATGAGGGTGAATATTAATTATTTACTCAGTGTTGAAAATATGCAGTGCAGATGCGCAATTGTTTCAGGCATGGACTGGAAATCAGCAAAATTTGCAAACAAATATTTAAGGTGGTCAAATTGCGGTGAATATATATATATATATATATATATATAAATTTTGACAAAGAACTGCAAATGAATTTTCCATTCTATTTAGTAAATTGACTCACGTTGGAAAGCTCATTATTAACATAGATTCTAAATGAACAATTTAAATTTATTAGACCGTAAAATTTTCAGATAGTCCCAATTAAGTAAGTAGATTATTAGATGCTACTATGTATTGTCCTTTAAAATGTAAGAGCTAATGAAATTTAGTAAGTCATGAATATATATGATTTCCCCTTTGTTTCAAGTTTTATTTTTCCATGGGTTAAAATGCTAAAAATTTCCACTACTTTTATTTTAATAAAACAGAAAATAATTGTATTCTGTTCATTTTTAATGATGTCGTGTAAACTTACATGGAATGGGTCAATTGGTTCATTCTGAGCAGTATATTAGAACAATTATTTTCTCACTTTTAATGTTAAAAGAGTTTTACGATAGAATCCTATGAAACCTAGTAACACGTCTCATAAGCAAAACATGGGACGAAACCAGTACTAAATGTAAAAATATTAAGGTGGCTGTTATATTTTTTAAAAAAATTGAATTGTTAAATAATTTATTTGTATTAGTTTAGTTTTACTTCAAGATATGGCATAATCATTTACTATATCTTTAATATTAACGATCGCCAATTTTATTAGTGATTTTTTGCAGGGAAGAGGTCCATCTAAAAAATTTTGAGAAAAAGGGTCTATGTGTAAGAAAAGGTTGAAAACCACTTTTCTACACAAGTACATATATTTGTTTTTTGCATTTTTGACATTACGCTTACCTTCATTACCATCAAAGACATGTACTTAAAATTTATTGACTGGAAATAATAATATTTCAATATCATAGGTGCAATCAGAAGTGAATTGCTACAGACAAAAACACGGAGTACCAAGTCTGAGTTGGAATAAATCAGCCGGAAGACAAGCTCAAAGATGGGCTAAGCGCTTAGCGAAAAAAGGCAAATTCGAACATTCAAAAGGAAAAAAGTTTGGAGAAAACTTGGCGATGGGAACTGATATGGATGCAAAAAAAGCTTGCAAGTTATGGTATGACGAAATTGGGAAATACCAGGTATTTCTTGACATTGATCGATTATTGAAATCAATATAGAAAGTCATTATAAGATTTCTAACTTTTAAGTTGTTTGTAAAAAGAATTCTAGATTTCCTCAATGACTAGTCTTTCCAAAGTACTTGAAGTCTGAGGTCGGTGTAATAGTACCTAGTAGTTGAATAGTAAATTTCATAGTACAAGGCTTTAAACTTCATAGTAAAAAAAAATATTTAAGATTGATTAGAAAAATCTTTGTGAAAAACTTCAGAAATGCTTGAAAATCCTTAGGATTCTTGATGATTCTGATGTTGAACAAGGTTGAAACAATGTCAATATTTCATAAAAACATCATATTATTAATAGGATTTAAGTTAGAAAGTGAAATATACTATTAGTACAACATCACAATGATGTTGAGGTTCTTGGGATAGGATTGGGGAGGCTTAGTGAAATTTGGTTTTCGATTGCCTTTCTTCACTTGATCCACCCCTCTGGGGTCTCAAAGGAAGAAAGGCTGCTGTTTCTAATGTTTAAGCAAATTGCCACAATAGCTTATATATATATATATAATGCATATATTGAAGATATCTCAAGAACCCATGTTCAAATGAAGTTAAGAATTTGATATGATAAGTAACTACTACTATAAAAGAGCACTATTAAAAATTCGGACCTTTCTGTATATATTATTGCTTTCATTTGAGCTTAAAGCTCTGACATTAGCTGAAATTCTACGAAAAGTGATCGTAATTTTTAGATTTAAAATTTTTTTCTCAGCCTGTACTTGTCAGAAATTGTTGCTTAATATATCATTCGAAAGCACTATTTCCGATGCATCTAACTATAAAAACAGATTGCAAATATGTTCAAAACTCATTGAGCTATTAGCGCCTAAATTTTGTCAATGCGTGATTTTTTAGCCACCTGTGTAAAAATACTTGATCTAATAACTCTGGAGCTTCAAGTTATATCGACTTTAAAATTTGTACACAACATCTATTTTTGATGCGATTCAAGAATATATTAAAATTAGAATTTTTCGCAACATAGATTTTGCGCAATATTGGAAATATGCATAAAAATTGATCAAAAACGGCTAAAAACAGCAAAGTAGGCAAAATGGCAAATTTTGGTGTGGGAGTTCTAGTCCATGGATTTTAGATGTTGATAGCTCATTCGAACGAACAGGACTAGAGGAAGATTTTATCTAAACGTCAAAAAGCCAAACAACCAAGATCAAATGGGCTGGATTCCAAAACCGACCAAAATTCGAATTTTTTGTAAAGTTGACCTACTTTGGCCGGCTATAGCTCCATCAGTTTTTATCCAATCTTATAAATTTTTACATGAATAGATTGATCATTGATCGAACTTTATTGTGCATATAATATTTGCCGCACTTTAAAAAATTTTTGGGTTGGCCGTAAACGAGAACCCGAAAATCAGCAAAAAATCAAAAGTAGACCGATTTGGGGGGGGTAGGAGGTACCCTCAAAGTGAATAGCATCCTTAGCAATTTTGACTCCAGGGCTGATATGAATCGAAGTTACTTTGTGCAAAATTTCAGAAATTTCTGATGCGATTTGCGCTCAAACTTTTTCAGCACCCCAAATAACGTTGAACGGTGAAACAGCAATTAGAAATAGTTCGGCTGAAGCCTCACAATCACTTTTAGGCATTTGCCTATTAAAGTGAGTGTGAGGCGTCAGCCGAACTATTTTTATTGCTGTTTAACCGGTCAGCGTTAAAAGGGGTGCTGAAAAAGTTTGAGCCCCCTACCAGTCAGAATTTTCTGAAATTTTGCACAGAGTAACTTTGATCGATATCAGCCTTGGAGCCAAAATTGCTAAGGATGCTATTTACTTTGAGGGTGTCCCCTACCCCCCCCCC
>CABFPE010000304.1:487806-506667 GCA_900660155.1 Hofstenia miamia
GGCTACGCCCGAATCGTCCTGGAGAGTAACCTCCATGTGGTGGTTCCTGGGTAGGCGGAGACGCTGAGCCAATACTCGATGGGCGCGTCTCTTCGCGGAGTCCCGAACCAGGAGCGGACGTTAAACAATAGGGTAAAAGAAGGTGCTGCCATGTGTGCGGGAGCACATATGGGGGCGGTGACGGTGATGTGAGACTGTCTGTTCTGAGGAGCAGACGGCGACGTCTATGCCCAGAGCCGTAGAGTGCGTCTACGAGGGCAGTTATACAGAGGATTTTCCTCTGTCTCTGGCCTCTAGATAGGCCCAGGCCAGCATTTGCTGAGCCTTACCTATGAGGGAGCTTTGCTTCGTCATAGGTTCCATAACAGGCAGACGCAAGTGCTCACGAGTTACCTCAGTTAGTAGCCTTGGTTGGTGAAAGCTGTAGAGAGGCGCAACCCTCTCAATGAAGCTCGGCCTTCGGCTTCACTCCTGCTGATCAGACTCAACACAGATCAGCACTCTGCGTGCCAGGGGTCGCCAGAGGTCAAGCATGATACAAGATCCGGCCCTAGCGGGTACACTTCCAGGGGAAGAGTCACGGACTTGATCTGTTGACACGGACTCTTCAGTCTGTTGACTGGTAGAGTAAAACCGAGATGTGCTACATAAAGTTCGATCGATGTTCGATCAACTCATAAAAAAATTTTTAAAATTGGATAAAATCTGACCGAGCTACCCGGCCAAAGTAGGTCAATTTTACAAAAAATTCTAATTGTTTTCGGTTCTTTGAATCCAGCCCATTCAATCTTAACTTTTGGGCTTTTTTGGCCTTTAGATGAAATCCACCTCTAGTGTTGTTCTTTCGAATAAGCTATCAACATCCAAAATTCATGAATTAGAACTCCCATACCAAAATTTCCCATTTTGCCTACTTTGTTGTTTTTTAGCCCATTTTAACCAATTTTATGCATATTAAGCAAAATCGTTATTGCGAAAAAATCCAATTTTAATATATTCTTGAATCGCATCAAAAATAGATATTGTGTACAAATTTTCAAGTCCATATACTTAGAAGTTCCGGAGTTATTAGATCAACAATTTTTTTGCATTTAGCTTAAAATTCACGCACGAATTAATTTTAGGCGTTAATAGCTCAATGAGTTATAACATGGAGTTCTGCTATTATACATGGAGGCGAAGCGGCATTTACCTCCTTCCCGAAGACCATTAAATTAATTTAATTGGCTGTCCTCTTTCGTCGATCAGATTTTGTGCGGCAAAAATTTTCTCACGCAATACAACAATAGCCTTCTCCGGGAAACGCTTCGCCTCCATGTATAATAGCAGAACTCCATGGTTATAAACGTATTTCCATTCTGTTTTCATAGTTAGATGCATCGGAAATAGGACTTTCGAATGATATATATATAGGATGTTAACATTTGACAAGTACAGGCCCAGAAAAAATTTTTAAATCAAAAAATTACGATCACTTTTCGTAGAATTTCATCAATTATCAGAGATGTAAGCTCAAATGAAAGCAATTATGTACACAGAGAGGTCCAAATTTTTAATAGTGCTCTTCTATAGTAGTAGTTACTTATGATTTTAAAATTTTAACTTCATTTGAACAAGAGTTCTTGAGATATCATCAATATATATATATATATATATTATATATATATATATATATATAGGAACCAACCTTGAAATATATATTTTTACTAATTACTAAGTACTCTTAACTCATACACCGACCTCAGACTTTAACTTAGTACTTAGTTTTGTCCAATTACTAATCATAACCTAAATATATTTAATAAAATGCATAAAAATTATTAACAAAATACTCGCTGTAATAATAATCGCCTTAACTACAATTGAAATGATATTGCAATTACAACTGCTTAAGAAATCAATTCACCATACGAGATTCTACATTCTACAACAAACTAATTATATTTGTAAGAAAGAATTTTTCTGAGGTAAGAAAAGGTTTAGATTTTTTTTTGGATGCCACCAACTTGTATTTTTGTAGATTATTATTGATGGTGTTGAAAATACAAATTTTATAAAACCCAAAGTGTAACAATGATTACATAAATTTAAGTTTTGGCTATTTTCAATACTTAAGAATTCCTAGTGATGAATTCAAGTAAGATTGCAAAACATTCTTGAGGAATAGATCCTCACAGAATTTCTGTAGAGTGGAGTATATTGCGAAATTAATTATTTTGAAAAGCAACAAATATGAATATGAATTACTGTAATATATTATATTATACAAATTGGCTGAATTAGAAACCCACGATATCACACATCTTAGTTCCGTTTTTTTCCAACCCATGTTCGATTTTTCAGTCCCGGTCAGTTCCCATGAGATTTACTCTAAATATCGGTGATCGGAGTTTTTTGATTCTTTTTCCGGTTCTGAATTTGTTAATATTATGAATATATTAAGTTTTGTTTCCGTTGCAGTTACCTCAGACTTATCACCGAGCCGAGACGAGTCGAACTTGAGCACTGCATGGCATATACAACGAGCCCAAAACGAGCCTTATTAAGCCAAGCAAATTGAAAGTTCTGCTTGTTAGTTTGATTATGCACATTTTTCATATTTTTTCATTCAATATACCTTTTTTATAATCTTATTTTCAAATGTTTATTAAATAATGGGAAGAGCTATATAAAAAATTCAGAGAGGGCAATACTTTTAAAAAAAAATTATTGAGCTAAAACGAGCTTCGTTGAAGGGTTCTATGTGGCGAGCAGAGCCGAGGCGAAAATACTCAAAGTAAAATAAGTTGAGTCGAGCTTAAAAATTGCGGCTCTTTGACAAGTATGAGTTACCGTACTGTGACCAGAGACTGGATTCTAGAAGTGAAATTTAAAAATGAAATTACAAGATCAATGGCAATATATTAAAATTTAAATATTATAAGAACAGGAAATCAGAGATGACAGGATTATTTTTGTAGGAGTATATGCACCTCAAATATTTACATAAAGTTATAGAATCGTATTTTAAGTTATTTTATACCTAGCGACAAAAAAGGGCACAAAAATCAAATTTTCAAATTTAATTTTCTAAAAAATGATAAGAGATAAAAACATAACATTTGAATATAAAATAGACATTTGCGATGTACATCAACGTTTTGAGTTAACAAGGAATTGATTGTCCAGAATTGGAGATACAGAGTTCCAAGCGACGAGGGATGTACATGTATTCCATCAAATCTTTTTGAATTTTGCTCGAAAATTTTCCAGCAACTATCCTCAAAACGTTTTCTACATCCTCAATTGTCTTCGGGTACAGCTTCTCTATCTCATGCTTCATAATCGCCCAGAGATTTTCAATGGGAGACAGGTCAAAACTGTTGGGAGGCCACTGAAGTGGTTGCACTAAATTATCACTAAACAAAGAACGAGTTTTGTTTGAAGTATGCGCTCTTGCCTCGTTTTTTTGAAGTAGCCAACCGTCAGGGTGAATTGTGTTAGTAGAGGGCATGAACTCCTCTAGAATTGCGATGTATTTATCAGAGTCAACATTGCCTTTTACTACAGTAATGTAGAAACCTTTGTGAGAAAGTGCACCCCATACCATCACATGAGGTGAATGCTTGGTCATACGTTTTTGTGGGATTCTACCAACTTTGCACCAGTATTTTATTGTGTTTCGATGCAGTTGAAAGAGACACTCGTCTGTAATGAAAACGTTGTTCCAGGCAAAGCCCTCCATATCTCGACAAAAAACCAATCTTTTTCGGATGTGCTACTGGGTTAGAAATGGAACGTTGTGTGGTTTCTTTTTTAGTAAGGCCAGAAATTTTTTATCATCTCTAGATAGTTCTTTCAGAAACTGTTGGTCGGACCTGATCCATTAATTGCTTTTTAATGTCTCTTGCAGAATATTCGGGATGGGCGATTGGATGGGCGTTTCACAAGACTCTTGGTCGTTTCCCGAAATCTTTTCGGGTCGGCCACTTCCCCGTTTTCTTTCAAGGGTTCCACCTTCGTCCAACTTCTTTAAATTCGGATATAAAGTTCGTTTAGACATCTGTGTTGCATTCAATAACGTCTTAAAATTTCTTTCTCCAAGTGAGTAAATAACACGAAGTGTTTCCTTTTTGTTCTCACTGCAAGCCATGATATGAAAAGAGTTAATTCGTTTCAATTTCCCACGATAATTTTGTTAACATGTGCATTACATTAATATAAAGCATTGCATTCGATAAATCAACATATATCTCATCATGTATTAAAAAATCAGGTATATATGTGTATATAGTGGTTACTGAGAAACTCGCCTTTGAATTTTTTGTTGCTAAGTATACATGCTGTTAAGCATTTTTTATTATCGCATGAGGATTAATTAAAAGTTAGAACATTAAAATCAACATTTTATTAGTAAAGCTAGTGTCTTAGAAATAAAACAGAAATAAATGTTTACTAGGCAATTAAGCTGAGAGGAAGTTAGTATGAAGCAATTAATGATAGCAAATAGACGCAAATATTTCATCAAATTTTTTAGGTAATGCAAAAATATATAATCTCATACACACTATCTTCAACGGATATGCACGGGTATACCCTCAATACTTAGTTCTGCCCCATTGACTAATTCGCATTACTAAGTATAAATATATTAGTTAAAGATAATTTTGTTAACTGTCAAAGGGATCAATTTCAATTTGTTATTAAAATAATAGATTATAACAACATTTTCATTAATTAGATTATCATATTTTTCCAAAATTTTTATTTGAATAGAATCCCATGTTGACCTATTGATAACATCGGTTAGATAAAAGGAAATGTCTAAGAATGGTGTTAAGTTGAATTTTTCCATTATATAGTGCCTTTAGTTATTTTCAATAAACATACAGGAATGCGCGTCCAAAGAAGATCAATATTCTAGTGGTTGTAAATGTTTATAACATACAACAACTATTACTATAAATTCTTCTTACTACGTTTGTGTAGAAATATTTTCATAAATGAATATTCTCATTACAATATTCATTAGGCAAATTGCCTACACACTATTATTTACAATTGTTTATTTAAATTCAGAAATTTTCATGAATGTTTTGAACAGGTCTAGGCCACTATGACTTGCCGTTTCAAGTTGAAAGTTTTGTAAAGCAAAAAGTCCTCAAATTATCAACTTATTTTTTAATTTTTAGTTTTTTAACCATGCACTGTAGAATTAGTTCAAACCAAAAATTGACACTTTCTATGTTGTATTGCAAAAAACATAATTCAATTGATTAATGTTTTTAGTTTGGAACCGACTCAAACATCCCTGGAACCGGGCATTTCACCGCAATGGTATGGAAATCCTCAACAGGAATAGGTGTTGGTCGCGCAGTTGGCAAAGACAAACGAACGGTTTATATTGTAGCAAACTTTTCGCCACCAGGCAATGTACAGGGTAGATATAAAGAAAATGTTCCGCCACGTAAATGAATTCATTGCTTTCCGGAGCTTTTAACGCTTTATAATTTTGATAATCGTTTTGTTTAATTATAGTTTTATGTGTTTGTAATTCTTTGAATACACTCTTAACACACTTGCCAACTCTCTAAAGCTTTTGAGAGCTATTTTCTATTAGTGATTCATGAATCAAAGAACAAATCGCTTCATGTTACTGACTAATGAATTTAGTATATTTAAATTTCTAAAGAACAATAAAATTAAAAAAAACAGCTGAAAATAATTGAAAATATATAAATGAATATAATTTGATTTGAAGGGGGAGTAAAAAGCATCATTCGATGTATGCAATTTAGTTATATTGAACAGGTTGATAATTGATATCAGAAATTAATGGCGTGAAAACTATAGAGGCTTTCAAGCCCAGTGCAAGGGCTCGTTGCATTTAGACAGGCACAATTACAACTTCATAAAGAAACAAATGAGGATTGAATATGAAAATCAATATCTATGTAAATCAATATCTATGTAAACTCGTACTGACATGTTTAAGAGTAAAATCTTTCCTGAGTTGTCGATTTCTGCCACTTCAATTTTATCATTTGTAAAATGGAAATTGACACCATTTCACTGATGTTGTAATTGAATCGGTTTTCCATTTGAAGAAGTTGCCTTTTAAGGAAAATATATACCTTGCTCTGCAGTGATTCGATGGCCCATTTCGCCAGGTGAACATCTTCGTTCATTCACTTTAATCGAAATCATGTTTGAAGAACATCTACTAATTTAATTTAAGTTCTACAAATGTAGTATTGTAATCTAATAGCCAAAGATTCGAAAAGTGACAATCTTAATAACAATAGGTCCACTAATAAATTAAGACTGGAATTTCCCTATCTTTGTAAATTTAAAATATGATTCCTAGCAAGAATAAACTTCTTAAGTCAGTAATTTTTTCACATGTAACATGTATTGACCAAAAACTCAAGGACATAGTTGACCACCAATAAAGCAACTAGTGAGTACAATTCGGTATTAAGTGTGGTAGCTATGAATAAATTATTCTAAAAGTTAAATATTTTAAATGTCATATTCTAATTAGTGAAAAGCGAAAGATTTTCTTGTAAGATTAGACTGGTTAGTTTGTGTAATACTATTATTAGTAGGTTTAGCATGTTTCGAATCTTGTAATGATTGACATTGTGATTTTCACCCCAAGCATCCTATTGTATCTTTAAAGTCACCACCCGTTTTGTCAACATTCTTAACTTATTTTCTTCAAACCTATTCGTAAATTTGGGAATCCCTATTACAGTCATAAAAATTATTCCTTTGCTTGACCTATATGAAAGTACTGAGTTTTTTTCAATGGAAAATGTCAAATTGTTTACATTCCCAATGTTAGGACATAGAGGCCTGCGAAAGGCAATAATGACAGCAACAACTAACATCAACTATTTTGTTTTGTAAATATATCCTCCAAATCCAGACCCGTGCAAGCAAATTCAGAAGGCGTCGCGCGGACATGATTTAAAGATGAAGATGAAAGAGGGGACGCTTTCCTATTCATTAGTGTTATCAGATTTTAGATATCTTTAATATTTAGTGAGTTATGAGATCTTAAAAAATTTTATAGAAACCATGACAACTGCCTACGATATTTACGGCTAAACTAAAAATTCTAAAATTTACTCTAATCAAAGTAATCATTCATGATTTCTTTGGTAGAAATTCTGTGCGACTGTATAATTGGGTGAAACGAAAAAAGCATAATTACTTAAAATGTTACGATTGGGTTATTTTCCGATGTAATATGATAAGATGCAAACAAAAACATAAAAAAACTAATTTAAGTGTATGTTGCTATTGCGCCTAATAAAAATAATTGTGCATTGGCTAAAACAGTTTAATTGTATACATTTTTATAGTTTTTAAGTTGTTAAGAACTTCAACAATGTTTTATTTAGATCTGTTTACAGTTTCTATTCAACAGGAATGCACACCTCTATTTTGAATTGAGCTTGTTTATCTTAGAACGGGAGGTCTTCTAAAGTTTTACAGTTGGAGAGTGATTTTAACTTAACTTTCTTAGCATTTGGCTTAAGCCCTCCCTGTTTTTTGAAAACCTAAATTGTCGAATTTGATATTATCAAGTTTTTATCACTTTTAAAGTCCTCTTAGTACATAGTAAAACTAATTGTTTCAGAGTTTTTGCTTAATGAATTTTCAACAGAATATTAATTTCAACTTCTTATTTCTATTTTCATGTATTTTTGCAGTTTTCCAATTATATCAACTGTGCGTTATTAATAGAAATGTTAATGCTTCCTGCATTAATATGAACTCTACAGTATTTCATGTTCTTGTAAAATTTGAAAATAAAACAGCTTGGTTTTGTGATAATTTTTCACCATACAAACCTAACTGTTTATTCAGGGAAACAGTGACTACCTTTGTAGAAGAAGCGAAGAAACTTTCAAATTCATTAATGAAAAAAAACCTGGAATTTGAAAATTTGCAAATGATATTGCAGGAATATTAAGTCAAGTTGGCCGAAGGAATTATAAACTGTATTGAAAATTTTGAGCAGAAAAAGCATCTGTACTTACAAATTCGCATTCAACAATTGCTTCAAGAAGTTTGACCAATTTAGACACCATTGTAGTTGTTGAAAAAATAAATAGTTCGGTGGCCAGAAGTAGTATAAAAATTTACCAAGAATTCAGCAAGTATTATTTTGAAAAGAAATTAATATATGCATATCCGCTTTCTTGGGGAGGAATTCACTTACAATTTACTGATAGAAATGAGGCTGAAGAAGTAATAAATAATTTTAAAATAATTGTTTTGGACCTTGTTCAACAGTAAGAAAACCAAAAGCTGAAAAGGTAAATTCTGCTGAGTTAATTAGAGCTGTACCCAAGTAATACTCTGATGAGCAAATTGCACCATTAGCTGGTCATAAAGCTAAAAGCTTCGTAAAGTCAAATCGTGAACTACTTAATACAATATAATTAGATTGCAAAGATGTAATAACTGCTAATAAACTAATTAATACAGAAGTTTTTATTGCCGCGTTGAAATACTTAACTCTCATCAAATTAATGAAATCCGTTGCTATAATTGTCAGTCTTTTGGACATATGTCAAAATTTTGTAAAAATGAAAAGAAATGTTCTTATTGTTGTGGTTCTCATAATTTTATAGAATGCTCAAATCAATCTAAATGTCAAAATTGTAGAAAAAAATATTCTGCAAACTCCAAAACTGTTTAGCATATTTAAAGCAAGTTTAAGAAATTTGACAATTGAAGAACATTACCGTGCCCATTGAAGTACAATGAACGTCAATAAATTAAATTCTACATTTAAAATTTTCCAAATTAATATTACAGGTTTATCAGTTAAATCAAGTTTAGCTCTAAATTGATACATTTGTGATACATCACCAGACATTGCTGTTTTGAATGAAACTAAGAATTGTGTGAATAGTTCTGATTGTCTGGATTATACAATATACAATTATGTTTCAATGGGAAATAAAGGCAGATGTGCATTATTAGTTAAATCAAATTTCTCTTCTAATCATTATAAAGAAATGGAGGTTTCTAGTATTGACTGTGTAGTTAGTGTTATTACTATAAACAATATGCATATTTGTTTTGTTCAATATACATTTCTCCTAATGATAAAGTAAGAGTTAAAGTGTTACTAAATCAAATTGATTTATTACTACAAGAAAAAGAAATGTTAGGTATTGGTATGCTAATCTTTGGAGATTTTAACGCACGGCATCCTAGTTGGAGTGATCATTGCAAAAATGTTGCAGGAGATGTCATTTTCAATCACCTATTAAATAAACCTGTAATGATACTTAATCAAAACGAATACACATGTGAAGCAATAAATCGTAAGAGTGTAATTGACTTAGCAATAGTGTCACATGAAATTGTTGGACATCTAGCGACTCAATATGTCGATAAGGATGCTGAACTTTTTTCTGGAGCTCCTTTAAGGGGACATTATCCAGTATGGACAATTTTGAATTTGTGAAGAATGAGCCTAAAGTAATTAAGCAGTTAGATTTATCAAAAGTCGATTGGCATGGAAAACAGAACTTGACCATCACATTGAAGAAGAATGTACTGAACACTGGTCATGCATTAATAACACCTTCGTCACAATAAGCAATAATATGATTCCTAAAAAGATCATTTCAAAGCATTGTAAGCCTTTTTGGAATGATAAATTAACAATTATACAATTTGTAGAACTTCTCAAGGCCCAGAGGAATTTTTCATAATTTTAATTATTTCATCGTGTTTAGCCAAAAGTAGTAATAGTGATAGTGGATAAATGCGTGAAATTGTATCAAATTTTTCAACAAAATTGGAGTATTTCTGGAAAGATCGGTATTGCTTACGTATTTTATGAAATATTTTTCAAAAAAATATGCACTAAATTCAATACATTATGTATTTCAAATTATAGGACTTCATTATGCACTACAAATGAGAAATTTTTAGTGCATTTTTCATGACATGGCATTAAATGTTCAGATAAAAGTATGAATGGTGCCTTTTTGTCAAATTATAAAAATTGTATAAAATATTTTGATAAAATTCAACAAAATCAAATTTGTAAAATTACGAAAAATTGTACTGGGTTTTAAGAAATTCGCACATAATACTTAATTTGAATAGAAAAATGTGATTTACCCTGTTGGGTAGCAAAAAATTGGGTTTGTAATGATTAGCATCAACTTTAATGAATTATTCTTATTTTAGGGAGGACCCGGGCCCCATCGGCCCCATTCGGTCCCCTCTGTATCCATCTCTCTCACAATTCAATAAGAAATTGTCTTAAAAATCAATGCAAAGAATTTGTTATATTTAACATCTCTACAATCATAAAATATCTTGCTTGTGAAAATTACTGATTCATAAAATATTTTGATTGTGAAAATTACTATTAATATCTAAAAGCAATCGAAATAGATAGTCTACTGACATTGAATAATAGCAAAAGGCAGCTTTGCAAATATTGTTTTATCAATATTTTATCATAATTACAAATCCATAGGCCTATTCAACAACGAAATGTATTTATATACATTGATCACCAACAAAATTTTGTATAAAGTTACAAGTTCGTGGCTTTGATTTACTAAATAAATAACTTACTCTACAGTAAATCCCAAATTTTGTAAATCTAGAATATAACTATAATTTTAAAACTAAACCGCATAGATGGACGGCTTTCACAACTACACATGGATACTGCTTATTGCTTCTATTCATGTAATAGGCATTGCAAAGATGTTGCGTGATGACGTTTTGTTTACTTAAGCTATTAAGGCTCATTGGGAGAATGCTGTTTTAACCATCCAAACAACGTGCCGAATTTGCCCACGTAGGCCCCACTGTTAGCCCACGTAAATTGTTTACTGGGAATACTGTCTAAGATTCTTCGAAAATAAAAAATTGAGTTTCGACTACGATTTTCATCACACACAAAATATCCATCAAAATGCTCGGCAACAATTTAGTGATGAACTTCAATTAGCTGATAATAATTAGTTTAAAAATACAACTGAATCGCTTAATTTTAAATCTCGACCTGAATTTTGGAAAAGATACAAACACACTTTGAAGTATAGCTCAAGATAAGACATTATATACGAATAATGAAGAAAAAGAAATGATTTTTTCAACACTATTTTCACTGGCTAGCATTTAATGAATTGCAAGTTTGACGAAAAACATCGTAAAACAATTGATTATTCAAAAATCTGAATTTGAAGAGGATGATATGAATAATTTAAGTGACCGCATTACTCTAAAGCCCATGCTACACGAACAACTTTTGTCGCCGATTTTCGTCGTCCGAACTAACAACTTTTATATTGGTAAGTTATTTGAAAGAATTTTGAATTTTAGAATGAGATTTGCCCTTAAGAATATTCTAAATACAGATAATACAGAATAATGTTTTCGCAAGCATCATAATAATTCAAAATATCTATAGATTGAAATTAGCTGCTCAATCAGCAATGTTAGAGAAAAAAGTACTTTACTAAATGCAATCGACTTTGAAAGAGCATTTGATACAGTATTGCTAGAGGGCTTATTATACAAATTGAGGTTACTTGAGGTTAATGGAAAATTTTTTGTAATAAGAAGCTTTTTATTCTCAAGGAAAGTACATCTACATATAAACGGATACAATGTTACAAGAAACTTGAAAATTAGGTTGCTACAAGGTTCTGTCTTATCTCCATTATTATTTATTTTATACATCAATGATATTTTTGATAAACTATATTCTCAATCATATAAATTGATTGAGATGGTTAATACATCGTATCGTAAGCAATTTTACAATGGTACTGAAAGGATTAGAAATGATCCTTCACATCCAATGACACTGAATTTGAAGAACTTCAAAGTTTTAGGAATACATGACAAAAGCTGAGGATGCCCCTCTGCAGAACTGAAAAAGTCAAGCGATCCTACTTCCCAAATGCGTGAAGATATATATACCACATCTTATCACCCCCAAAATTTGTAAAGTTTATGGAATTTCTGAGTTTTGTAATGACTGTTATATTTGTTTTTGTATTCCTTTTTACCCTATGGGGTACAGGAAATAAAGCGTTTAAATTCATGTTTTAAATGAGTTTTTTATGTTTTTCTTACTTCTAATCTTATAACATCAATAAATAACCTTGTGGTAGCATTCTAAGTAGTTATGATTTTTTTAATCCACCCTACTGTATAATATTTAACACAATTAATAAAAGAAATATTTTAGATATATCAGTTATACAAATCCAATCAGTCAGTTGTAGCAAGTGCTTGCATGCAGTTAATGAAAACTTTGTATTTACAAGGACATTTTCTATGCTCAACTTCAATTCATAGTCAGTGCTTAAATCTCAACAAGCAATTCAAAACCAGATGGAAACTTGTAAACAAGGTGTAACTCATACTTCCCTCAAAATCAAAAGACTTAAGTTACACCAAGACGGATCACTTGTAGATCTCGAAAATAAATTATGTAACCTAAATTTATTGCTTTTTATTTGACCTACATAGCAATGTTATTAATCACACATATCATGTTTTCATAATCAAACCAAACATTAATCGATCATGCATTCAGTTGTCAGTACAGCTAAACTGCTTGCTTCCCCTGGTTCTGAACACAGGCAAGTTTTAGTCACCCTGTGAATTCTCGTTTGTAAGGTTCTTGACCTACCTCATAGTAAGCACTATATTGAGAACAATATTGATTACACACCAGCTTATCATTTGCATAATGTCAACTTTAAACTTGAATTCTTCTACAATGTTTTCATAATGCAATGAAAATTATTCCAACAATATTTATCAATAAAAATTTTAATGAACCAAAATGGATTTTTAGTGTTATCAAAGATCTTGTACAAAAGCTATTATTTCATTCATATTTAAAAGGTCGATTGTATTTGCATTTCTACCTTAAAGTACAGAATTTTGATGATAAGAACAAAGGATTGAGCCAGTGAGCTGATTCCTTTTGAACAAAATATGAGCAACTTTATTCATCCTAAAAAATCAGTTATGAGTTCATACTAGTTACGCCTAAGCAGATTTTCCCTTTACTTAACTCATCTCTAAAAGTCTATAACATTCTCGATTCCGAGAAATAACTTCAGGGTTGCTCAGACAAAGCACATAATCGATAAGCAAACATTGTCTAACATTTTGAACGCTTGCATCAAATATAGAATTTTTCCTAGTCGAAAGAAGCTCTGCTTAATAATGCTTATTAAAAGAAATTCTTTTAGGGTTATTTCCTCCCACCAAATTGTCTAGAAAATATTCGAAAATAATGTTATATCTCTAGTTTTGAAAAAGGTTTAACACTGATATTTCTTGACCTTTCGTAAAATATTGATAGCAAGACAAATGTATAAAAATAAAAATCATACTTTTATTTTAATTCTAAAGAAATTAGTATTTTCATTGCTATCTTCATTGATAAATTTGCTTCAGAACGTACGGTCAAAATGACATTGAATCCTTACTTTCTCAATGTGTTCAGTTTATCATTGGCCACCACCCTGCCAAATATTAGAGTTGTTGTGGTCTTGGAAGACATTTATCAAGTGCTTTAGCATTGCAGTCATATTGCTTGCTGAATATTGAATTTCTTTGGTCTCTTAGTATTCAGGCATATGCAGAGTTCTACCAAGTTTGGCCTTTAGGTGATGAATAGGATTGATTTTTTTTAAGTGCTCTTACAGAATTCTTTTGGTATTAAAAGTGAAAAAACCCGACCGAGATAGGGTGAATTAAAATTCTCGACCATATTACCAACTTTTCATATATGAAAAGATTGTCATGGAGTTTACTTCAGTAAATAGATTTTCCGAAAACATTGGGCATGAACATGTTATTTCATAAAGTTCCTGAAAATCACATCTTTAAATGTGCTGAAGACGTCAGTTTTATTATCTCCATCACTAGTGTTCAAGTGTCCTCAATCTGAGAATGTCACTTAGTAAACTTCTAATAAACTCTCTCTTAAAAATGACAAACCCTGACAGATAACACTTGGTCATCATTATTCGACACAAAATATAGCTTGTCGATATTGGAGCGAGGTTATTCACTAAAATAATTAGTTTTCCATCGAGTTCATTGAATGCTACCACTAATTTTTCGTCAGTTTCGCACTGAACGTTTTACAAAACTCACAAAAAAATGTATTGCATGAATACATATCATCTCACCAGACCAATTTCAAATTGATTTGACTTTCATTCTCATATTGCTAACTAGTACATTTGCCAATGACTTTTCCAATGCTTGCTGCTGAAATAATAAAGTTTTTAAGTATATCTAAAAAGACTTAAGAGGTTTTCAATTCATCAAAATAATTAAGTACGATAAGCCAAAATAGTCCAACGGATTAAATTCGGAAATTAGAGTTGTAAAATTTATAGAGAACTTCACTTATTACTGTGTAATTAATAATTGCAAATATTCAAAAGCTAAGAGGTTTTCCCAAATTTATAATAACACAGTTAGTTTTCATATTTATAAAGAAATCATAGCATCAAAAATTGGTAATGGTAAGATTTCATTTTTAGATAATTGCATTTAGACAAAGATTTTACAATCGTGTACTCCTCAATATCATGTAATTTGTAATTCCCACAATTTCTACACTAATAAAATTAGCAGACATTGTGAAAATATCTTTTTATGTCCATCAAGTTTAAATAGTTGCTCAAAAACCTTTCTAATATTTCATGTTCTAATACGTTGTCTCATAGACACGCTTTTTAATTCACAAAATATACTAAGAAAAGGTGAAATGTAAGCTGTGATCTCTTACTCAACCTGCATTCTGCTCTGATTTTAAGGAAGCGTTTGATGAATCAATCAACTTTAAAGTTACTAGAGACTATAAAAACTAGAGACAGTTGTGTCAAAGTTAGCATCTGGTGTGCTATTTTCTGATAAGGTGGAATTAGTATATATTTTTGGAAACATATTTATACATTTTCTAAAGAATATTTTACTATTTTATTGCAATAACAAATTTCAAACCATATTTGGAGTTTTTGCAGTACATTTGTGAATACGCTTAAAACTCGAAAGCACTAGAAAAAGACAATATTCAAAATGTAGCTCGATTTCCCCAAAACGTATTCACACATTGCAATGTACAATTGTTCGTAAAATACTTTTTGAACATATATGAATTCATTTCATTCACAATATGTGAAATATTCATCATAAAAAATATTTCTTCATTTTCCTTAGAAGTATGAACAACGAATATATGAGCAAATAATTTGATTGTTAAAATGATCAAATATGTCAAACTATTGCATGATCAACTATTGGAATACTCCATGAGTACAATTTTCTACCTAGTGATGATCACCTCAATTATTTTGCATATTCTATTCAGTAATTTATTGATTCACATTTTTTCCTTTATTTAATATAATTATAAATCAACATTCCCCATATCCTAGAACCTAAAATTACTTTTGATACTTAGAGTTGAGAATGACTAAGCCCATGTTAAGCTATCCAGGCCCAGAAAAAGTGTAAGAAATTGTAAATTACATAGTGAATTAAACTCTTAAGTAACAATTCAGAGTGTCTCAAATATATTTATTCTATCCTAATAAAAGTACATCACATTCTATGTGTTTTTAAAATACGAAGCTGTAACTTTAGTACAATGTATGCATTGTGACGAACAAAACTTTAAAGATAGCAATTTATGGGGAATAAATAATAAATATATTTTATAACGTTTTGAATCCGACATACGGTGCATAGTGGAAAACACCCCTTAAAATTAGAAACTTGCTTGAAATTTTCAAATGAAATTTTAAATATTTACACATTTCTATCTAAGATAACAGTATGTTGAGCATATAGAACTTTTATGCTTTGCTTAAAGTCCATTTTTTAACATGATTCTAAGGCATTGGGAACAATAAGCAAGGCCTCTTTTAAATTATTCTTTAGGTACGCATACAACTTCATGTTTCGTAGGCTTAATATTCATGCTATGAAAGTGAGAGACTCCATTTTCAAAAGCATACCACTCGGACAACTTTTTGAATTTACTAATATGGAAAAATTAATAAAATATAATATTTAATTTTTTCATATTTGTCTGTCATATTTATAAATTTCTAACAAGAGTATTAGAAAACAACATAATTATAAATTTTTATAAATTATCCAAGGTAATATTCTTTTATATTCCAAAATGAAATCTAATCAGTGAGGTAACCATTCACAAAGTAACAAATTTTACATTTCACCAAAGTTAAACATCAATACATAGTTTAAATTTAAAGTCTTAGCACAAATAGAAAGATGTGCGTGTAAAGATTTCATTATAGTGATCATTATTTATAAAGATTTTTGCTGTTCTCATTTAAAAGCATGTACACAATCCAATAAATAAACTCGAGGAAGAAGAATGAGCTTGGAAATAAAATCCGCGAATATACCTAAATAAATCTTTAAAATATATAAAAATTTACATTAATTCAATTATTATTGAACTACAATAAAGCCTTCAAAACTTTTACAAACATTTCAGCTGCCTAATAGTAAAACTCGTTTAAAAAAATAATTTTTATCATTCATTTGCAAATCACTGCTTAAGAAATTAACTTTAAGCATTAGTGTTTTTAATTGGTATTGGTTTGATTGGGGTATTCTTAATGTGAAGAGATTAATGGAAACTTTACATTTTTATAAAGATAATTTTCTCTTGAAAAATCCTGAAATATTTTCTGGATCTTCCCAGGTCTCTATTATAACAAAGGACATTTTTTAATCTAAAAATTTTTTATAATTTTTCCAGAAGGTATATCAAGACAATATTTGTTAGTTTGTACTTAATACTCCTTTTGAATTCATTGCAAGTTAAACAAATTCACAATTATTGAATTCTTACTAGCGGTTAAGATGAGTTTGCAACAATATTGTTCATCAATAAAAAATGTTCTAGTTTGTGCAAGATTTGTGAGTAAAGAAGAAATTGTAAAAAAAAACCGGGAGAGTAATCATATTAATCTGGAATTCAAATCATTGAAAATTTTGGAAAATTTTTTGAATACCTCTATTCTTGATGCAGTTAAAAATTGTGTTTCTAGAGGAGCTTGACGTCTACTTTCAACCTCCATCTTTGACTCGGCAAATCCTTTGTATTCGTGTAGAAGTTGTACAGCCTGATCCCTGGCATTATGACCAGTACTTGTTCGTTGAGGTGTCTGCACAAAAAATGAATGCTCTAGCTCTTTTAAGAGTGAAATTTCCTAAATTCAAGTTTATTATTTCCTGTTTAAATAATTAGTAAGGCATCTTTGTATTCACAAACTTCAAACAAAATTAATGTATATACATAGAAGAAACAAATAGACAACATTAAACAGTGCATAAAAATCTCAAAAGATGCATAAGAGAAAAATAGTTGTCCAAGCAATTTTGTGAATTTTATTAAATTTTTGTGTGTAGGATACTAAACGTTGGTAAATATGACGAAATATATCTTACCGTTTCACAGCTTACATAATTGAGGCGCCCAGAGGCAAAAGGGTCAGTCCACCATTCGGTAGTTTTGAGAAAAATAGCTTTAAAGTTTTACCATTTCTATTTTATAACAGAAACATGAATATTTGGTTTATTTTCAACCTTATTTTACCTATGTATAAAGCCGAATATTGTGAAAAAATTTTTCTACTATCTAGGGGAAGGTTTAAAATTTCGTATCCCACATCTAACTCAATATCGTCAATTGGCGGATTGGCCCCTTTGCCTCTGGGCGCCTCAATTATAATAAATTCATGTTCAAGAAAATTGTCCAGTTAATTACATCAATTCTTAACATATAAATAATTTTAGTTTTCTCTTGTTCTTTGTCAACAAATTTTCTAAGGTGTCAATAACAACAAGACTTATTCCTAATTACATATTGATATAATTAGTCGATTCTAATTAATTTTACATCAACTGAATTAAAGCATTAAATCCAATAATTATTAATAGAATTGAAAGAGACAGTTGATTATTTAATGTTAAATCCCAGTCAGCTAAAATTAGAAAATTATTAATATATTACAAAGAAATTTATTTCATCGCTAGGAATATGGCAAAAATCACGATTATTAAAAATACGCAAAATTTTGTACAAGCGTCAAATTAATATTTCGATAATTTTTTACAAAAACAAAACTAAAGCTACTCTTAGAGGAAATATTTCAAAGTATTTATAAAATAATGAAAGAAATTTAAATACATATTTTATAAACAAAACTTTTAATTGATATGAAAATATAATTTCTAAATTCTATCAAAAATAATTGGTCATTGAAATTTAAAATATTTTTAAGTTTGATTTGACATGACAAGCAATGAATTAATTTTCTTTGTTAAATGTGCAATTCTTGATTGATTATGTTATTAATGTATTGTTTACCTGGCATTTTACCATACTTTTTGCAATTTCAACAATTGGTATACATGTACACGAAACAAATAGCACAGGGTAAAGAAGAGAATTTCAAAGCAAATGAATTGTGTGAGAAAAAAGTAGCAAAAAGTTGTAAAATAAAACAAAAGCAAATACATAATTAAAGCCTTCAAAAGAACGTGCACATTTTGACTTCTTACCTTTTTGGAGCGTTGCTTAAACATAATTGTTAAAAATTATTTGCTGTAATCGATAATTGGGTCAGGAAAATTACAGGATAAATCAAGCCATCATTAATAGCAGGGAAACACAAAATGAATACACAGCATGAATACATGATATAGTTTACATACTCTGTGACGAAGAAAAAGCTAATAAGAGTGTTTAAAACCAAAAATAATAAACGGATAAATTATTATATATATATATATATATATATA
>CABFPE010000304.1:507036-525686 GCA_900660155.1 Hofstenia miamia
TGAAACTTTCACATGTCTTCTTCAAATACTCAGGAGACAACCTCTCCCATTCTTGTGTAATAGTTTCTTTGAGAAAGTCGACATTGCTGTGCGATGTTCTATTGGTAGCATTTTGTAAAAGGCTCCAAAAAGAATAATCCAAATGGTTTAGGTCTGGCCTAGAAGGTGGCCATAAACACGACTTCCAAAAATTACAGAAATTTGATTTGCAAAATTCTTGTATTTTTCTACCTGTGAGAGCCGGGGCACCATCCTGTGTCCATACATAATTTCCATTTTGTATATATAGGGCCTCAGTGTGCTAGAATAGTTATGACATCAACATGAGTAATATTTTAAAACAAGTGACTCAATTTTACTGAGTAAAAACAATTTAAAGCTCACTGTAAATTTTGCTTCCCCACCCTGTATATATATATATATGGATTCTTCCATGATCAAATTTCATAAATTCAACAGCATATTTAGCATTTGCAAACCACTTACACTTAGTAAATAAGCAAAAGATCCTGGACCACAAGATATTTCGTATTTCACCCAATTGGTGTATTTAATATTATTAGAAAATTTTCTTGACCCTTTTGGGAAGCTTGCCAAAATAATATTGAGTATAATACTTTATACTATATCTTACAAAACATATACTATTAAAATATCTTAAAATATTGCATAGATTTAAGTATTGTTTGACGTGAATTTTGTTTTAAGAATGAAATAGTGGTGCAAAACAATTAAAGATTTTGAATTTTGAATACAGCGAAATTGGATAAGAACACATCAAAAACGTACTTATTATTTTTTAGTAGGATCGGCCATCAATAGGGGTAGTGGCCCAAGTAGTTTATCGGATGTCAGTTCAGTTATACATATATAAATAAAAATGAGAAGTGTGATTTTAGTTGGCACTAAATTGTTTGACAAGGAGGCCCATTGCTCCTCTTTTAGTTACGTACTTGATTATTGGGAATCCGTTCAGGTACACAGCGCTTTATAATGGCAATTCCTATAATTCCATCAAATACAAGGTAGAAGTTGTTGATGAGATGATGAAATTTTTATAAAGTAAATTATATTTCTTGCTCTGATTTGGAGTTTCATGAAAATGCAGCATCATTTCAATTATGTTGCTTGTCATTACCATTGCTGCATTCCTTTCACATGTTATTGCCAATTATTACAATAGTACACTGGATCCCAGTTTGCAAAACCTCAAGCTAAAATGCTTAAATACATTTTATGTAAATATAGTTAAATGACTATTTTAATGACATACTTTAGAAGCATTAACAGAAGTGAGATATTTCTTTGCCTTTTCCTCTTGTGCTTTCATGCAGTTTTTCATTTCTTTTTCCTTTGTGCTTAAGTAAATGACGCATGCGAACTCGAGGAGACCACCAAACACGTACACAAAACAGAGGGCGAAGTAAACATCCAGAGCTTTCACCTAAAATTTAGTTAGTGGAATATTCATAGCAGTGAAAATGAGATTTCCATTACATCATGTTTGAATTTCTCAAGGCCACCTTAAGTCAGCATAGCTTCTGCATGGGGCCAAATTGATTGCAAACGTAATGCAGCCCAAAATCAGTGCTTGGACACACGTGAACATAATAATTTTTTAAGCTGGAAAAGTAGCATATTTTGGCTTTCTTAAATAGCATTTCCTTGCAAAGTCGTATACTTTGTGTTTGTGCATTGTACAAACATTTGAATTAAATTTATTATTTTGCATGCGATTAAATTGAACTAATGCTGGAATTACATTGAGAAAGATGTTATATTGAAACATGTCAACCACAAATACTCAAAATTCATCTCAACAGTGTCTTCTAAAATGTTACATTTCAAAGACATCACTTTTAGTAGCAAGCTTAGTACATCGACCCAGCATATCAAAGATGATTATTCTATTTGAAATTGAATAAATCAATTTAGTGTCCATTACGCCTATTATAGTGTGATTGTCTCATTTAAAATCAGGCAAATTCTAACGTAATTCCCATTAAATAAGTAAAGCGATTTTTGACAGATTCCAAATTTGTATTTAACATAGGATGATTACGTGATCAGTTGTTCGGATATGTTTATAATACGTATCTATTATCGCATCATTGTACATGTATATTCATTATTTATTTAATTTAAAAAATGTCTGTGCAACTCCCTGATTTTCAATATCAGGTTTTTATTTTTTTGAGAAAGAAGATCTTTGCTGATGAGGCAGCTGCCGGAATTTTTCAGAAAGAAACAGGTAAAAAGAAAGCGCGTAATGAAATATAGCAAACCAAAGTGGGAATAGAGAGCACACCTGAATTTATCAGGACTAAATAATGGCCAACAAAAACTCCGACCTTAATGTCATGGACTATATCGTTTGGGAAAATTCGCAAACACTTGCTAGAAAAACGAATCAATATTACAACTGTTGACGAACGCAAAAATTATTTATTAGTGAAATTGAGAAAAAACGATTTTCACGTAAGCAAAAATGTGAATGACAGAAAGGATTTTGAACACTTATGTTTAATGGCATAATTGACGTAATTCTTTGTTTAATTAAATACAGTGTATAATAAACCCTTGAGTTTTTATCACACACGAAAATACCCCAATTATGTAAATGTACCCCTTTTACATTAAATTATGAAAAATGCGGTATAGAACAGTGTTGAGACAGGACAGGATATCAGGACAGGACTAAAACAGGACAGGACAAAACAGGACAAATGACGGTCAAAAACCTAAACCGTTTACAACGGAATTAAATCAAACTAAACGTTGATTTGTTTAAGGGAAAATTTAATATATCATTCTATATGATAGGACACTACATTTTACGGAATTTAATCAGAGCATTATTTCTTCTTCTCTATTATAATTATGCATATTGATAAAAGATCTGTAAAAGTGACAGACGAATCTATTTTACCATGTAGATGTATTGCTTGCATATTAAATTTCTATATAATCATGCATTAGTATGGTCGTTATATAACACTAACTTAGATTTCATTCTTTATAGAACAATTACATAGGTTCAGTTGGTTGAATTTTTATGAATCAGGACAGGACAGAACCAAGACAAAAATGTTGTAGATCATATCCCTAGTATAAACTAACCCGCAAAAAATACTATGAGTAGACATTGCAAGAGATTGCAAAGGTTTTCAATTTGAGTTGTTCAACACAGAGGGGTGGGCTTGATTTTCTGATGGGAAAGCAGCTCAGACTGTTGCGCTTACTTATCGAAAAAGGGGCGAAGTCCCTAGAAATTGTTAAAATGTTGAAAAAAAGACCTCTTTGAACAACTAATGTTGAAAACCTGCCGCGGGGCATTCCATAATGCAAAATTTTGTGAGGCTTCAGAATATATAATGAAGTAACCTTTTAGAATGAAATATAGGCTGTTTTTTATTTAAGCATAATTTTTATATGATAATTAAATACATATTTTTATGAAAGAAAATCTAGGTCGAAGGTTTCAAAAAATCTGTATTTTCTATTTAATTAAAAAATTAGAACCGCAAACAATTTTCCCTTACTAAATGAAATTTTAGAGCGGTGTTTTTGTTAAGCCTTTTGTATTATGTATTTGAAAAGCATAATAGATGAAATTATAATAAATATATTTATGGAACACCATAAGCAATTTATATGCAAAAATGAAATAATTTTTACTCATATAAAATATATATATATATATATATATATATATATATATATGCATATACGCAAAATCAGAAGCCAATATTCTGATAGTGTAATGTATATATATATATATATATATAGTAAAAGTCATAAGTAGTGAAAAACTTATCTTTTCACAATTTATTTCTGAAATGATTAACAAAAAAACTTTGATTTTTGTAACTAAACTAAATTTTAGCATTGTGAATACAAATTTTATGTAATCATTTAATCAGACATTTATTTTTCCTCCTATTCCCCTGCGAAGAGGCACCCTAAAAACTATCTCCATAAACATTCATGCTTTTATAAATTCAATGTCACAAATTTAGCATATTGTAAATTCTGTGTACGAATTTATTCAAAAGGGTTGGAAACATTAAGAGTGACAATTTGTAAAAATCATATTACATCATTAATTTTGATGTAAATTCAGTCAGTGTAATGGGAATGCATTTATGCAAAACTTTAGCATAAACGAAATTTTTCAACCAAAAACTCATCTCGACATTTCGAGTACTCGAAATCAACTCAATATTCGCGTGAATGGCATCAAGTTTTCTTTAATTTTTGCCTGTATTGCTGAAGAATACATCGACTTTATCCCAAACTGTACGCTAACAGGTTTGGTTTCTTACATTTAGTTTAACATGTTGAATTTCTGTCGTACATTCATATAGGGTAGCACAGTTATGCATAGGAGAAAAAGTTGATTGATTTTCTATGTAATTTTCTATCTGTTCCTCTATCTAGTAATCTGTCGAAATTTTCGGGATATATATGATTTTCAATTAGTTTTGTTCAGGTGATAGAAGATTGATCTTTTCAAAACTTTTAGATGAAATTGTTTAGTGTATTTTCCTAATATTCAATGTACTTTTAAAAGAACCTGTTTTCTTCGTTATTTGACTTTTCAAATTTGAGGGTTTAAGTCAAGGCTGCAAGTGGATAAGGTCGACACATGTGTTGGGTCACATCTTGAGGGCCGTGGTTTGGAACATATTTTTAATAAAGGAAATTTTTTGAGTTTGATAGTGTAAATTTTTAAAAATGATGGGTTGAGTTTGTCCTTGATAATATTTACTAAGTTTATAAGAAGTCACTGCTTACTTAAGATATATCATGAACACGTTGGTGTAGCTAACATGAAACTATCAGGTGATAGTGACAGAATCAAAAAGTCATACTTTGGGAATTCTAACCTCGAGTTTGGTCGGTTTTTGAGGAAAATCCTAACATAACAGTGATTGGATTGGATGATTAAATTTTGCAACCTTCTATTTGGATTATGTTGGGTCGCTTTTAGTGAAAACAGTTTTTGTTTGGTCTGAAAAATAGTACCCACTTGAAACTCTGATTCAAGCATATCATTGATCTCAATATTTATTTGATGATTTGTAAGGTCGCGCGATGCACATTTTTGGTTCTCACAAAATCATAAGAGAAAAAGATGTTTTTCTTCTTTCAAAGTATTTATTTAGTCAATAAAATTTTAAACAAGAATTGGCAAATTTGATATTTATTTTGGGATATCATTATCTGATATTGTATTTAAGCATTTTTTCTCGGTTTCCACTGTAAACACATTACTTGCAAAGAGTAATAAAATAATCTAATATTTTTACATTAACCCTGGGACAAACTTAGCACAAGGCGATAATAAACTAATGTAAATTTTCGATCTGTTTTCTTTTATATATGTTATACATACAGGGTTTTTCAGAAATATGGCAAATATTTTCAACAAATGTATTTAGAAAGTATTCGCAATTTTCAAACAAATACAAGCCTATGCGTTTCAGGCCTCGAAGGACCGTATTATAGGAGACTTCACAATGGCCAGTAACATCAAAAGCAGCTAAATTTTAGGACCACACTTTAGAAAGCATACATTAATATATAACAGAACCAGGGGCGCACCCAGCTTTTTCTCTGAGGAGGGGAACTATTTTATATATATATATATATATATATATATATATTNTATATATAATATATATATATGCATATATGCAAAATCAGAAACCCATATTCTGATAGTGTAATGCAAATATATATATATATATATATATAAGGTATATATATTGCTTTTCAACTTTTCAAATAGAGCCAGCATAATGAATGTTTATTAATTACTAGCAATGAATTATTTTTATTTACACTTCAACTATGCAACCAATGTTAGGCAGGCTAACCACTTATGTGCTCCATAGCTCAATCGGTGAGGCGAGTTTCGAATACAGGCTGATGCACTGTTATCTGTTCCTAATTTCAATAAAAAACACTTCTTTCCTTCTGTGGTAAATTGATTTTTAGAAAATTCTTTCCTTCTTAGACTAATCAGAAATTTTAGGTCCAATCGCTACCTAACCTGAATCCGGTCCAACCCATGTAATTCCAATTTGTCATGTATTTATGAAACTATTTTGCGGCTTGCTAAATCTGCGCATTGAATTAAAAATTCTAAATTCAGTTTTTCAAGAGTATATGATACTAATGTATATTTTCAAAACCTTTAAGAAATTATATAGCTTTAACTACAAATGTAGTCTAATTTATCAATTTTAGCCCAATTTTTCCAGACTTGCGCAGGTATATCTATGATTTCAACTCCTGTTAATATAGAAAAATGGACAGGACTGGGATCAATTCGTATTTCAGCTGTGCTACCGCAAAGTAGCGTGAGTTACACTTTGCAACTTGCCATAATTCGAATTATTATTAGCTTTATAATTCATAATATTTCACTACAATTTAAGGAATATAGAAATCGTGTTCAAATTATTTTCACTTTAGCAAAACATAGTTTTGTAAACATTTCATTCAAAATGACTATGTTTCTCATTCATAGTTTCAGTTAAGATGTCCATTAAATTATCCCTTGTCAAATACAAACACGCAGGGGTGGACAATTTTTAATTGGAATTCCACAAATAGATTTTTTTAGTTCCATAAATTAATCGTTTTGGCCTTTCAGACTCAGACTATAGCCAACTTTTGGCAATAATTAGAATGAAAATAATAGATAAAAAATAATAGTAAATTAACTAGTTTGGTATTAATAAAAATTAATATATAACATATAAGAACATTTTCCAAAAAAATCATCGTTGTGAGATAGCAAAAAATGTTACTAGTGCTTCATATTTCTGTTAGTAACACAAAAAGAAATTGGTCTAGAAAATCGAAATTTTATGTTGCCACTAATCAAAATCACTAAAGCAAATTTGGTTCTGCTTTAGATACCTTATGTAAATGATGTGATCATTTCTTTAGGTTTGACATCACAAGATGTTAATATCACAATTTTGCAAAATAAGGTTGATGTTAAACATTCAATATACAAAAAACGGCGAATTCCGTGGTAAAAGCATAATTTATTTTCTGCTCATTAACTGTGTAGTACACTCAGCAGCCAGTGCTATATAAATTTCCTAAACAAGACAATAATGCTTCTTGAATCTGGAGTCGTAATTATATATTTCAGTAAGATTTAAGTCAATCTTAAATATTGGCAAATTATTGGCAATTTTGCTTTTTGAGCAGAGTGCACTAATCGATTGTATAAAGTATTCAATAGATTAAATATTTTCCAATTATTGCAATAATTTAATTTTGTCTACCCCTGGGGACATAGATTAAAACCAATACTTAATATATATGTATATATTACGTAATATGATTGTGGTAGGCAGGAGCCTGCGCAAGATTTTCCAGTGAGAGGAATATATCCGTCGAGATCACCTGGGCAAAGCCCCGCAAAAAATTTTAAAATAATGACGAATTGGGCGCTAAGAAATACATTTCACCACTGCAGTTTTCAATTTCTTATTACTTATTTTATTTAACCACTCAAAGGCAATTTTGAAAATTTGACGGGGATCTTTCTAACATGTCCCCTTGTCTACGCTACTGGTTATAGGCAAACATTTCATGAGAAATGGAAGCATCTCTGCTCTGTTGAGGGGGGGAACGTTCCCCCACTTCCCCCCCCTCTGGGTGCGCCTCTGAACAGAACATTAAGAAAATAGTTGCGTTATTTCGAAATTACACTGTAGATAGCTTTATAAACATTAAATATTTCATACAAGAAAGACATACAATTCAACCGTCGGCACAATGTATTTAACAGTTTTTATGTTATTTTCAAATATAACAATACGTAATATAATTATAAATTAGCCATTGAAACATTAACTATTAAAAATAAACTTACAGTTGAGACATTAGGGAGTTTGGAATTTGTTGATCCAATCAACGTAATGAGACTAAGAACTGTAGTGATAGACAAACATGCGCGACCTGGGATTCCTTCTCGGTTCACCCAAAACGCGACCCAGCTGCACATAACTATCAATGTGCTTGGAACATAGCTTTGAAGTATGAAATAAAGGAGATCTCTTTCAAAAAGAAACTTAATTTCCAAGTCTGCGAATCGACCTAATGTCAAATTCTAATGTTAGGTAGAGAAATAAACACAGATACTTAACATTGCCAATAAATAAAACTAGGCTTAAATTTAAATTATTTTCATTTAGATTTTAATATCTAATTAACATCAAATTTATGTTTAAAGCAATGACTATACCATAGTTCAAAGGTATTATTTAATAAAGTTGGTCTATTAACACTAGAAACGCGACAAATAGATCAAAATGACCTATGAGCCTTTTTTGTTTGCTTCAGTATTCATTCAGCAAAAATGCTAGCAGGTACATACCAATTATGTTGATGATCTCATTGAATTGGCTACTAGTAGAAATTTTGCTTCTATTCAATAATTTTCGAATTTGCAATATCAGATTCAAATTTATTCTCAAGAAGTACTCGCTGTTCTAGAGTGAAATGAATTCAAGAACAACTAACTTACCAGAACTGAAGTAATATAATATATAGGTTGAACAATATGTAGTATTATTATTAAAAATAAAATTAAACAAATTTAAGCAACAAAAACACCCTGAGGAATTACATTAATATTTATCAATTTTCATTGAGAAAGAAATGATAAATAAATAATCTCTAAGTACTTGCAAACACTGAACTGAGCTACAAAAGTTAAGCATGAGAGAATACTCTAGTCTTCGTATAGAAGTGTTTTGGTATTGCTTCATTGATAAACCTTTTGAAATTATGCGTTATATATATATATATATATATATATATGTACATATATATGTACATCAGGGCCCACTGAATTCTAATTTGGGTCGCTATGTGGTGCCTAAACAAGCGATAACTATTGAATTAAATAGTTGTCAGTGAGCCTCCTTTCAATTTAGAATGCTGCCAATGCCACGGCCGTATATATTCAGTGGGCCCTGATGTACATATATATATATATACCGGTGTCTCTGGAAATTATTAAAAATATTTTTAGTGCTTGATTTATTAAAATAAGAAAAATTTATTATTTGAAAAAGCGAGTGTCTTAGACTGTCCTACTAGTTGTTCTTGATAATAAATGTGGACTATTAATGATGATATTTTACCTGTGCTAAAGTTAAGAGTGTAATTAGTTAACAGCTGTTCTTTTAAGTTGAATTGAGCCAACTTTTTTGTTTCATCCAGAATTGTTACAGAGCCATTGTCATCGGCCCAAGAGAGCTTTAATTCATCAACTGTATAGCCATCTAAAATTATGCAATATTGCAATGCTTTGATTTTATTGATTTGGGACTATCTAAAATTTTAATTGATGTCAACTGTTTAAAGTATTTTTTTCGCAACATGCAACTCATTGCAATTATTGACAAATTATTTTTGAATTGTGATCCTTATTTTTCCACTGTTTTTTGATATGCTATCAGAATATTAATACTCAGAATGATTATAACATTTAACATTTTATTGTGCATGGCATATCGTTTATAATTTATGTTAAAAAAATAATTGCAGTTTAGAGCATTGCCTTAGCAAATTTGTGGTTTAGTCTGTCATATACATGTATAAATTGCTTAAAGTTAAGAATTTAATTTAAAGATGAAACGATTGGCGTAGCAATCAAATTTTGCTAATACCTTAGGGTTGTCCGGGGTTTGCTCAAATTGAAAGTAGCTCATTGGCATGTTCGTGGAAGAAACTCGTTGTTTTACACAAACAGTCTATTTTTATATAAAATATCGCGTTGACTATTTGAATAACAGAGAAGCCGTTTTAAATAGTTCAGGTGTCATTATTGAAATTAAATGATCGCTTAAACTGAGAAATTCTTGTTTAACCCTAAGCTTTCCATTGCATCTTTAATCTCCAACATTTTGTCCACATTTTCAAAAACTTTTCTCCAAGTCTACTTAAAAATTTGGGAATCTTGGATTTGAACAGGGGCATAAATTACGTATTGAAATGAAAGAAGAGACCATTCTCTTTAAAGGGGTGTTTTCAGATTTAGAATACTTTCAATATTTAGTGAGTTATGCGGGTTTAAAAGTTTTAGAGAAAACATCTCAAGTTTCAAAAAATGTTTGGGTTTTTAAAGTTAAACAGTTGAATTACAGTCAAATGCAATAAATGTCTCATAAATTTAAAAAAGATTAAATTTAAAAGAATGGCAAAGGGAATAAATGTTGCAGAAACAAATTATGCCAACAAACGGCAAAGCACATTGGGAACAAAAGAATTTTTTCATTTTCTTTAAGGTGTTGGATATTCTAAATATGAACTTTAAAACAAAACTTGGTAATGTAATGCATACACAACTATTTGCAAACGATCAAACAATTTCTAGTGATCAAAAAAATATTAAAATAAAAATTCAAGAAGACAATTAAAAACAAAATTAAGTAAACATTTAGGATGACTTACGTCCGTATTAATAAACGACCCTCTTTGTTAATATAGTAGTATGTAACTGTCTATGTCAGGGATGTACAACTTTTAAACCCCCAAAAAAGTTCTCTATTGTGCAAATCTGTAACAGAATAATGCCTTCAAAATTGAAATAATATAAAAACTGTCACATATGTTAGTCTATGTTGGAATTATTGGTAATAAACTTGTCGTCAGTTTAGAGTTGTGCACACCTGCTCTATGGATTTGATACAAAAAAAACAAGATATTTTTCAAATATGCTTACACTTTATGAGCAATGCTCCACACTTCCCAAATATCATTTTTTTAAAAAATCTTTTTCTAACTTTGAATAAGTGGAAGAATTGATTGGATGTTCCCGATATTATTTTTGTTTAATTGTTTGTAAAATACATCACTACTTTAAATTTTTTTCAAATCTTCGTTATCATTAATACTCATAAAGTCACTTTCAGTTGAACAATAAAGTTTCAGGAGTAGAAATACAATAAAGTGAAGAAGAAGAAAAACTTACAGCATTCTATTAAAAGACTGCAAGTCTGAGAATCCATGGGGAACAAAAAGAGGTCCATAGGACACTTTGGAATAATAGTTGCCCTAAAATACTATCATGAGTAAAAGAAAGCACTGCTGTCATAGTGAGTAGCCATTAAATGTATTTTGCGATGTCATAATAGGTATACATCAGGTATAGTTATTTAATAATTATAGATGTATATATTGTACTCAGACCAAAGAACTGAAATACCAACCTTGCACTGTACAGAATACTTCCGTCGGGAGAAAGTCGTATTAAGACATTGGGAACCATAACGTCTTGCTTAAACGCTCTCAATGAATCTATATTGTACACATTTAATAAATTCAACAATAAAAATAACTTAAATACATTAATTTCATGTAAATAAAACAATGAATAGTTTTAATTGCATACTAATGAATCAAATCGACACATGCAGTTTTAAGGGATGAATATATCATCATTAATCTTGAGTGGAACAATGCTTATTATAAATATAACGCATAGAATTCATTAAGAGTCAGTTTAATTGACATAAGTGGAAATGTGAATCATGTCATATTACATTAAGAAGGATATTATTCTAATGCTTCCTGATAAATTTCATAGAAGAAGCAAGAATTCTAGTTATTCTGTTAATCAAGCTTCCATCTATCATGGCCATATTAAGTGTTTAATGTAGAAGAGTATACTGATTCCATGTTGATTCCAAGAAAAAATAGTGGTTAGAAAGAATTTTGTACAGACAAAACTAATGTAGTCTGCCATCATGATTCAGTAATATTTTACAACAACTTGGTGTAATAACACCACTAAAATTGAAAGAAAAATTCTTGACTGAAGTTTGGCCAAGAGGTTTCATCTCTATTATATCACTGTGAATAACTGCGCAACAATAGAAAACATCAAGTAATAAATCCAGCAGACTGTATGGATTTGAATTAAGGCATGGGCTATAACAATTTTTTGCTAAGCATTCCCATAATGATGAGTCTAGTTTGCCTTAAATATATTTAATAGTATGGTAAACTTCGTTCAAATTTAGGCTATTGAAGCCATTTGAAGTCAAGTTTTATAAATATAGGGTAAACATATAACCTATAAAAGGTTGACTTACTACTATTAGATGCTTAGAATAATGCTTTTAGCACCACAGTTTCGAAATCTAAAATCCTAAGTTTTATAAAAATATTAAAATTCTAAATATTCGTCACTTATATACAATTTTATTGCTTTTCTACATCATAGCAGTATTCTGAATTTTTTCCAAAATTTTTGCATTTTTTTGGAAATATGAAAATCATAAAAGGTCGAACAAACTTTTCAGCATAGAAACAAGCTCAAGAATTAACATATTTACCTAACTAGACCTTCAAGTATACATCATTACAAAATGCATTTAAAAACTGAATCTAAAAAATTAATATAATATAATATAATATTATATATATATATATATATATATATATATATATATATATATATATATGATATATATATTAATATATTCAAAATCAGAAGTTTGGAATAATGTTTTTCACATTAACACTTTGAAAGTGTGAATTCTTAATTTCAGAATTTACCTGTTAGCATTTAGGTCTACGCTTAACATTTCTAACAAATATCATTTACCGCAAAATGAGTGGTAAGACTATTTCCTTTGAAATTCGAAAAATTAAAGTATCAAAATTCCTGAAAAAAATTCCACAGAAAAAAAATTGCCAATTACTATAATTATCAAAGCAAACAGTATCTTCAATTACTTCACATTATAAAATATACCGGTCAAATTGGGACATTAGCAAAACTAGGGTGCCTTTCTAAAACAACGAGCCGTTCCCAAGCTAGTTTAGCTCGTTTTTTCCAGAATTTGCCCTCGTTTGACGTCGAAACAGTTGAAAGTAGATTGGAGAGATGGATATTTGGTGCATGATTCAGCAATTCACTGAATTTTAAACAAATATGGACTATATGGTCGCAGAGCTGCCCAAAAGCCACTTTTGTCACACATACAAGCAAAACGAAGATTGTCCTGGTGCAAAAGGGTCAAGAAAAATACAAATTGCGACTGGGCGAATGCAATATTTTCGGATGAAAGTTGTGTGCAACTCTCAGGAATTCATGTTCAGTTTTCAGAAGCTCATCTGGACAGGAAAATCGTTTCAAGACCAAGTATTTATCAAATAAAGTTCCAGGAGGTTCCAAAAAATTGATGATTTTAGGATTTATCTGTGCTTCTGGGCCCATGTACAGCCTTTTTTAGAAGAAAACAGTATATTCCAACAGGACAATGCACCATGCCAGAAAAGCTCAGAAGTAATGGAATACATAAAAAAAATCTGGGATTCTGTTAATTAACGACTGGCCAGCAAGATCACCTGATCTAAATATCATCGAAAATTTATGGGACTTTCTAAAAAGTCAAATTGGAAGAAGCAAATTTAATAATTTGGATCAATTGTGGCAAAAACTCGAATTTGAATTTTATGCAATCTCGTATAGTTTTATTAAAACCTTATATGAATCAATCCCAAGAAAGATAAGATCCGTAATTCTTGCAAAAAGGATAGACTACACAATTCTAGTTCCTATTATTTTGTGTTTCAAGCTTGATAAATTACTATTTCATACAAGAAATAAACGTTTTTCTGCTTAAAATTGGAATTATTTAATTAGTCCGAACTATTATCCACAAGGCTGTATATATACAAACATATATATATATATATATATATATATATATATATATATATATATATATATATATGTGTGTCAAAAGTGCAATTGGATTCATTTGAACATTTATGTGCAAAAAGTGGAAAAATATTTATGAAAGTTTTAACAGAAAGATGCAAAAAGAATTTGGAACGATTTGCTAGGAATTTTAAAATTTTAAGATCAATTCATGTAATCAAGCAAAGTCCAGAACGTAATTGATACTTGCAAAAATAAAGCTCAGAAACTATCCTCCAATTTTGCACACATGGGATTGTAGTAATTTTTGTTGTTCAATATCTAGAAAACAAATATTCAAAAGTCAAATTCGCAAGACATTTCATCAAGCTTTCATCACCTAATGTATGGGGCAGAATTTTTATCCCCACCTCCCCAAATGAAATTTCCTGTGGGGATCCGTATGGGGCCCCATGTATCTCCAAGACACAAATCATATGTATGTACAATTATTCTGCTGGGTTTTCGATAAATTTATGCAATTTCATATGAAAAACAATTAAAACAAAAACGTTATTCACTATCATTTGGAAAGCAATAAATACACCCTTATAAAGGAGTATAGTTACAGTACTAACCCTAAAAGTCTCCATGAAGCCCATAAGGCGAGATTTCATCCCCACCTCACCACCACGAGGTCCATGGAGATCCCAATGAGACTTCTATGGATCCTCACCCCTGAACAAGCTTGGATATCTTATAGCAGATCATGAACTTGTAATTTGGGGTATTAGATGATTCAGTTCAAGCAATATAAAGTATTAATATATTGGAAAATTTATAAGCAAGTATAACTAAGATGATTTTGACATATTTTTATCAGAAATACTTGATCCTTCTATCAGCACAAGCGAAAAGGTTTTCTTCTAAGGACATCAATTACTTCGTGGCCTGAGCATATTTCAACAGTCACTGAATGATGATGTTCACTGATATCTGATGAATACATGACAAAAAGAAAAGCTAAGTACGACAGATTGTTAAGGGCAATAAAGGAAGGGAAGCTGTAGCAGCTGCGAAGTCCAGAACTGACCAAATTTGGCAGTATTGAGAATATTGAAATAGTCATCGAACTTGCTAATGTTGAAATTTGTAGATGTCTATTAGAATTGGTGCAAAGGATTTACAACGTAGAGTTCAATTTCAAAGAATCCTGCACGAAGCTTGAACAAACCCTTTAGTAATGCAATTCAAGTTTTTTACTCTAATGATCAAAGCAGACTTAAATTTTCAAACGTATATTTTCGCGTCTAAAGTTTTTAATGTTAGTTTCTATTCAAAGTCATCTTCTTTTCGTGTCCAAAAACTCATATTTTGGCACAACTTCATATTGGTTAAGTTTTGAAAATCTCGAATCGATAATTACTGGACACCAGTGTGAGAATTTGGCCATCTATTCCACATAAGTGAGTTGCTGCAATGAGATTTATGTAGATTAAGCTTATCTTTCAACGCTTGTTGAGTAAAATACTAGTAGTGCTGAGAAAGAACTGATATAAGTCATGTCATGTTCACTCTTCTTTAATCGAAAGTCTTATCTCATTTTTAACTACAATTTATTTGTTTCAATCTTATAGAGGCATTTTAATGGTTTTCTCAAATTGATAAACTTGTGAAGTGACAGACGTAAATGTTTAATATTTGTGCTTATCTTCAATCAGCAATTGAAAGGAATCCGTTAATTAATTGTATTATCAAATAAATTATTCAGAGGAAAATGAATTAAGTGATGCACAAAGGAAGCAGCTGAACTCCTTAGACTAGCCTCGGAAACTGTAGTCTATTCAAAGAATATTGCAATTCTAAAAATCACTCACATTATTTTTCTTTGATATATGATCAAATCTTAAGAAATTGTATTTGAAATGCAATCATGAACTATTGTTTAGAAAACTTTTCAATTTATCAACTTTTATAGAATTTAGACTTGGAAAAAGTTAGCGTTTTTTCCAACATATAGAAAATTATTATTAAATTCATATTAGGACTTAGCATTTTGCAAAATTTAACTTTTAAATATAATAGAAGTTTACTTTTGCACATCTTAAAATTCACTCTCGTTTTGCATTCTACGTATGTGAATGCATGCATTCTTTGAAGCAATTTATATAATTTCCTTAAGAGAAATTGTAAAGGAACCTGGGAAATATGTATCTGGAATCCAAATTTTCTCTAAGAAATCGTGGGACAGAGTAATGTTTTTGTGCCAGTTTGATACGTTTGCTCGTCTATCTGATCCTGAGTGTTTGTAGTTTGAAAAACTAAGTCTGCTGTCTTTCCATTTTTGGCGGAATGAAATATCAAGACGGAAATTCTAAAAATTGTTATACATGTATATAATGAATATTATTTATTGTATTTAAATAGTATTATAATACAAAATAAATTATTGCCTTTACACAAAATAGAAAAATGAATTATTGTAGTTATATCTTGGAGCAAAGATTACAATTTATCTTTTAATGACATTTTCTATTAACTTAGAGAATGAATTGGTTCCCCTATTTTTGATAAAATTGTTTAGTAAAAGTAACAGATTAGGTCAAAGAAAACATAATCAAAGATGATCGGAAATATTTGTTCTTATTTGAAAATATACATGTATAATGGAATAATACCAAAGGGTAAATAATTTGAATGTATTTATTGTAATAATTTTGAAAATAATTATCATTGTAACAGCCCTCTAATATCCTTCAAAGTGAAGACCGAAGTTTTAATTTAATTTACGCCGTCAGCAATTACATCTGAGATAAACAATCAATTGGAATATGGTTCCATTTACATTTCTTGATATCTACATTTAATTTTTGAATTCGACAATTAGGAGAAGCCAAATAATTCAATCCGAAATTTTCAAATATCTATTATCTGAACACAGTACAGTCATTGTTTAATTATAAAATTTCATATTTACGAATCGTTTTTAAAATAAAATCGAATGCACAATGTTTATTTATCAGTTTTTATGTCTAAGGTAAAAACTACAAAGCTAATTACAAATAAACTGGATACTGCCGATTTAACTCTGGTTTCTTAAAAAACATTAAATGAATTCAAAGTTTTAAATTTCTGCAAAATACAACAAACAACAAGGATTAGAAATTCTGTTAACCCATTGAGACGTGCGCAAAGTCAGAGGTGGCGACAGTAGACTTCGTGCAATGGCACGCCTTGATGAGATAGGGCCAAGTCACCGATTTAGAATGAAAAAAAAGAAGAGACTCTCCTCTATTATGCAGTGCTTTTAGATTGAATGTAGCTTTAATAGTTTTTGAGCCATAAGCGTTTAAAAAAATTTTACGGGATCATAAAATTTCTTAAAAAATCATTGGGATGTTTAAGGTTACATTTTAATTCAACCTTTCAAAATGATAACTTCAACTTTCAACACACTAAATTCCTACTTTTCATTTTTATTTGAATAATATTTTCAAATTCTCCTAATAGTGAAAGTAAATAAATAGTTAGTATTTGAAATTTTGCAAAAAAGTATAATCACAAGTAATGGCTAAACATGATCCATTAGTTATCTAACTGTAAAATATGCACCTATCGACTCGACATTCACTATAGTAATTTACCAGAATATACATATTTAAGAATATATATATATATATATATATATATATATATATATATGTATCCTTTACGAAAAAGTACATCATTAATATATTTATTGCATAGTTTTACCTACTTGCAATATTGTTAGTTAATGAAGAAGACAAAATCATATTGTTTGAAAAGAAAAATGTGTAATGTTTTCAAATGTAAAAATGGTATTAATTTTTTTGCAAGAAATGCGGCTTATTAAAATATGACAATTTTGAATATATAATCAATCGTTAAAAATGGATATAGGAACATAATTGCTTTAAAACTGAAAAAAAACTGCTGTATTTATTTAAATTTATATACTTGAAAAGGAAATAAAAATATTACATTCACAAGCCATTTCCTCTGCATTATATTTGGATCCATGTTCACATTCGTCACAATCATATGAACCAATTGTATTTATGCAATATTGATTCGAATGGCAACTATGATTTCCAAGGCATTCATTAATATCTAAAATCATGCAATAAAATTATATTAAAGTTTAATATTGGTCATATTTATATAATTTTTTTTAAAAAAATATATGCCAATTTAAAACCTACTCTGGCAAATGTATAAGGAATGACACTGTAACATTGCTGTAAGAGTGAAATTGAATTCAAGTCCAAAGCACGACCTTAAATTTATCAATTAACACTTGCACAGAATTTGAGAAACTAAAAAAACTTGAATATAAAAAACATGTTGCATTATCAAAGTTTAAAATAAGACCTAGCAATTAACTTGCAGTTAGTTAGTTCAATTAATGTTACAATAGATGCATGAACTTCAAACAATTTCAAATGTTTGCAATGTTTTTTTTACCTGCTCTCATTTTACTTTCATTATTACAGAATGGAAATGAGAACGACGCAATCAATTTTTGTAATATCTACATGAGAGAGTGAATTTATATGAAATATTTTATGTTCAATAACCTTAGAATGTTAGAGCAAATTCCCAATTTCTTGAAATGAAATGTTGCTAAGAATCTCACCTTCACAATTATTTTCTGCGTCATTAAACTTGTAACCAGTATTACATTCACAACTGTATGAGCCATTGGTATTAGCGCATAGTTGAGTTTCCAAATCACATGCATGGGTTCTCGTTTGGCACTCATCAATATCTAAGTGCTTTTAGCAATGTGGGATCCAATTTTAAATAATACAACTTAATACACAAAATTTTATATAAAAAGAGATAAGTGCTATGTGAAATACATTTAGCACCAACGATATTTCATGTCATTATACAAAATGGAAGACCATATTTAGAAATATATATATATATATATATA
>CABFPE010000304.1:526686-545126 GCA_900660155.1 Hofstenia miamia
CGCTAGTTAACCAAAATGATAAAAAATGGCATTAAAATGAAAAAATGAAAATATTTTTTCATTCTCATCGATTGTAAAATTAGCTTGCAAAATGTATGTACTTATAGTTTAACATCAAATTTAGTTTCATATATACATGCATTAATATACAATATGATTAATTTCAAATTCAATTTACTTTTTGCACTTCATCTATTGGACCCAGACTATCGATGTTCATTGTGATCCCAACTTCAACAGGTGCTCCTCCAAAATTTGGCCTCAGTGTTTTGTCATAATTTGCTTCATCAGTAAGATTATCCAGGAGCATTGACACAAAGTGCTTCCTTAATAGTAACAATTTTAACAAAATTCGAAATATGTTCGAAAATTTGCTTCTACAAAAATTTAAAATATTAAGCGAATATTATATATTACTATTTCAGTTATTTAAGCTCTCAGATTTGTACGAAAAATTTAATGTAATGTAATTTCTACATTGTGTATTAATAAGATTATCCAGGTACATATTCAGGTAGATACATGTACATTTATTTCAATGATATACACATGCAAAGAATACAACTCGATTACATGATTTAAAATGTTATTAAAACGTATTCTTGGCCTGGCTTAATATTATCGTTTGAGGAAGATTTGGATGATTGGCTTTTGATTTTGACGTTCGCTCTCCACGTTAAACTAATTTTGTGATTGGGCTATGAACAGCGTCTACTTACAGCTCCAATGGCGCCGGCGTTTTTGTAGCTCAAAGAAAATTTTAAAATTGAGTCTTGGCTTTATGTGTTCTAAAGGCTTATGTTTCGAACAGCTGCGTAGCCAAAAATTTTTTTAAAAAAGGATTTAATTTTAAATTTTTTTCATAGAAAAGCAATAGAGCATTTAATACAATATTGGCATTCAAATTACAGCAATGTAAACTATATCTCAAATATTCAATAAGTTTTATACATTCAATTTGACAATGTATTATTAAATTTAAAAAAAGATGTAGGGATTCTCCAGATTCCACTTCACTACGGCCCTTTTTACCTTATTCAATGAGGAATCCGTAATCTCATTTTCCCGTGAGGCATATACAGCATTTGCAAAAATATATCAGATTTCAGAGGTTATGAAAAATAACCGCAGAATCAAAACATTAATTTTAGGATAAAAAGAATAATAGCCCTTTTCATTGATTGTAATACATGCAGAGCTAAATGTTTGAAAATTGTATTTTAGTACAGAAAATGTTGTAAATGTGTTTCGTATGCTTTAACATCAAATAAAATAATTAAAGGTGAAGTACTTAGAGATTTAATAAATCTAAACAGCTTATTTTCAAGGTTGTTTATTTCTGATTGTTTTCTTTCAAATTTATATCAACTACAATTTGGTGAGGTTTAAATCTAAAAGTACTGCACTTTACAATTTTCTGACTAAATGTTTATGCATTGAGTTTAATTGCTTCCTATGAAGATAAAATAGCGAAATAAAGTGATTATTTAATATTTTCGAAATAAAGATGCATGCGGTTCCAGTAGAATAAGATTTTAAAATGCCATCACGCTTATACGAATCCTTTGTTGGTATTGGAATTTTTTTTTTAAAGTTATGGAAACAAAATACTTACGCATTGGAAAAGTGAAGCAGTGAAAAAAGAACACAGTGCAGTAGTATAGAATTCATGGAAATGACTGCGTCTTTAATGAATAGTCTAACGAGAGAAATGAAAGGAATTGCGGATCGGTGCAGTGCCTTGTGGAATATTCCTTCTCCTCTAATCGTAGTATAAAATGGAGCTTAGCTGTGTTCGCAAAAATAGCGCTAAACAACGCGTTGATTATTATCAATGTAACCGTATAGTGAACAAGCAGAATCGTTATATATAAATGCTGTCCAGCAACAATGAGAATAAGGTTCAATATAACCCAAGGCTAACATCAACATATTTTGGAGAAACTATATTAAATTGGGTTTATGATGGAACCAGATCATAACTTTGTATCTGATTATATTGATTATAAGAAGGGGGCAATAAAACTTCTAAAACTAATAGACACTAACTTGTGATATTACAAAAACGATACATATTTTGTTTTCCAGTTGTTGTAGTTCACATTAACTGAACTACACTATGACCAAGTGACCTGCTAATATTATCCAAGATTTCCTCTGACTCAATATTAATGACCAAAGATTATAAGTTTGCAAATGCAAAAGTTCTGCATCTTATATATACATATTCATTGGCCGTCTTTGAATGAAATTTAAAGCCTTAAGAGTAGCTATGGCATGAAAATTAACTCATAGATTTAATTATATATAAATATTATTTTTGTAAAGAAATGCATTATTCTTTACAAGTATATAATAATGAAGTATAACAAATAGGGGAAATTTCTTGCAAATCATTGCTATCAATCAGATTTTATGAATGCTCAGCCGCAAGTGGGACAATAGCCTCAGATCCACTAACATCCTGACTGATTTTAATAGACCTCTTTAAGGAATAGGAAGTTCAATAAATATTGTTTAAGCTAAAGCTCTTATTTTCTAAATGCTGCTGCAAATTGTCCAAATGATAGCTCTTTCAATTCCCTGAAAAGGCCAAAATAATATTGTTAATAGGCACTTTTTTAGGAAATCATAAATCTTTCATCTTCGACGGTCCCTTTAGAACCCGAAGACATTAAAATTGAAAGAAGGTAATTGATATGCTTCAAAATCAATAAATCAATGTAATACGAGATTTTTCACCAACAGCCCTTGAGTCTCACTGGAAATGGCCCTAATGCTACTTCCATGAAAAATTCCGGCTTTCCACAAAACACAGTATGTCTTCTTTATATATATATATATACATATATATTTTTTCGACGCATGATTTTTCATAATAATCACATTTATCTGTATAAACTAAGGAGGAATTTAAAGTTTTTGGGATTTGATCTTTATTTAGAAACATAACTTTCGCTGCTTTATACGATATCAATATTGGAATGATCTTCGTCCTTTTTAATTTGGTATTCATTATTCTAAGTTTTTTATTTAAATTTCTTACTTGGTTTTCTATATAGAGAACCTTTAAATAAACATCAGTCTTGGTTTCATCAATGCTTTTTTGGAAAATATGCATAGAAATGTCATTTGAAAATAATGCAATAGAATATTTCTTGATCAATTTGTGAGGATAGCCGTTACTTTCTAAGATGTTAAAAATCATGTTAGCTGCAGCTGTTAGATGTTGGTAATTTGAAGATATCATTTTTGTTCTCTTAAATAAGGACTTGATTGTATTGATTTTGTAGAATATGTTGCAATTTGAAGTATATAGGATGCATAATCCTGAATTTTCCTCCTGACACATCAGCTTGTTTCATATTTACCATTTAAATTATATATGGGGACATCAAGAAAATTTAGTTTATGGTCTTTTTGAAATTCCATTGTAAATTGAAATTCTGGGACAATAAAAAGATATTTTAGAAAAATGTCAGTTTCCTCTTTTCATGAAATATTGCAAGAATTCATCAACATCTCAAATAATAAATAGGCCAAGTCCCAAGTTATTAGAAAATCTCCAAACTCTTGTTGAAAAAATGATTTTTTGTAATTCAGAAACCAAAAAGATAACTACAATCTGAAAACACAACATAATAGAGGATTATCTTCTCTTTCAACTACGTATATAAATTGAAACCATTTCCCCGTTTCTGTTTCCATTCAGGCGCACCACGACGTCTAACTTTGTGCACTGTGCACCTGAAAGAAGTTCTTTTATCAAAATTACATTCAATGATATCCATTGCGAATGCTGCCATTGTGGGAGTTAATGGTGTTTCCATTGCCATCCCTTTAATTTGTATGTACATGTAGATGTTATTATTGAGATGAAATGGCGTATTAAGACATCACATGCATAGTAATTTTCGCAAAGAATCATGAGATACTGATACCTCATCTTCTGGAATAGCTGATATGATATGATCAGTTGTTATTTTAATTGGTATATTCGTTAATAATGACTTCACATCGTAACTTACTAAAAAATTATTGGTATTTGAGATAAATTCTTGTGATAATTTTTATAAAAAATAAGGCGTATTTTTTATGTTTTATTTTGTTGGAATGTATTTTTCCAATAGTTTATCAAGCCATTTTGTTAACTTTACATCCTGAAAATTCGTAGTTGATAGTATTGGTATCATTGGTGGATTATTTAGATCTTTATGTATTTTTGGAAGACCGTACAGCCGGCAAGGCTGTGAACCGTGCTTCTAAATTGTTTGTAAAGCTCCTTGGTTATCTCTCTATTCTTCTTCATTTCTAGAAGCTTTTTATGGAATGTTTCTTCCTTGCTGATAAACTCTATTATAATGTTGGAAGTATTTAAAGAATGCATAAGATTCCTTTATTTCTTTGGAAATTTTGGTTTGTTTGAGGTAATTATTTAAAAGTTGTTGAATATCTCATTGCGCCAAGTTTCGCAATTATTTGATATCTTTTCATTATATATTAAATTATTGAAGAAATTTTCTCTGTCAAGTTGGGTTTTCAATTCATTAAATTTACTTGGCCAACTCATATTCATACCAAATGATAAAGCAGTTTCTTCGTCTTCTGTAAGTTTTCGATGTGAAATATTGAGAACTGTGTTCTTTATACTATACTGTTCAAAATTAGTGTTGTTATTTTCGATTAAATTGATAAGCTTTTTTCTTAATTATACTTCTTATGGTTATCAATAGTTAGTAGATGTAAGATGAAATTCTTTTGAGCACAATTGTAAAGCATTTCTTCAAAATTTGCTTTTATTTTTGCTCTTTAAATTTTTTTAGAAAATCTATTCGCTCTTCTTCCTTAGATAATTTATAGTGTAGTTTTCTTAGTTCTCCATAAATTGCACTTTCAGAATTCGTCAGTATTTGCGTCAATATATAATTCGAAGTAATTATACTTAGCGTCTCTATATTCATATTCTAGATAGATGATGCTCTAAATAAACGAAACCTTTCTATCGCTTTCATAGCGTCTATCTAAAATGTATATATATATATATATAAATTTTAGATATATATATATATAATTTATATTGATAGACAATAATTGATGAAACAAACTCTTTTATAGTTTGATTTTTATTCTTAAATTATTGGAATATTGGAAGTATCTTAATATTCTTAAAATAATTCTTAGAAATTAATATCATTTATCTTCATTTAATTTCTCATGAAATACTAGATATTGTTTTTTGTTACTTGTTGGTTAAATAGAAATTTGATAAATACATACTTTAGATATGTGTATATATATATATATATATATATATATATATATACAAATAGGATAATCTGAGCCAACAGGCCTGATCTATTTTGGTTCATTTTTTAGTTTTGAATTGAACCTTAGTTAGGTTTTCAGCCAGTTTTTTATATTTAGTTGGGTCTGGGATAAGCTTCTGACCAATTTTGAATAATTAAATATACGTAATGTATAATGTTTAACTCAGTGAGAAATACACATTGAGGAAATTGCTTTGAGAGAATTGCTTTTTTTATAAGAAAAGTCATTTCGGAATAATCTTGTATATCCATGCGCTCAGTACTTGTCGCTTTTCTGAAAATATGCAAATAGTATTTGATTTTGTTCGAAAAATATTCTAATTCTCAGTAGAAAAGTTATTAAGAGTTTTTTAGTTGCACTAAAAGCAGCGGCGTCACCCTGGGGGCATATTTTACAAATTATCAAATTAGAATTCATATTTATACAAAACATGAATTCCATTCCTTAAATTAAATCGCTAAGTAATTAAAAAACTTGTTAATTATACTAAATTCAAGTAGATCAAGAAGAAACGTCTGCGATGTGTTCACTTCACTTGTCCAAATCAAAGACAATATTTTGTCAAGTATACTCAGTTATTGGTGATATTCAATATTTTAATGTGTATTGCAAACACTAAATCGGGGCTGTTTAGATTTACCATTGTAATGATCGAAGAAATTTATCTAAGTTAGGGTAAAAGTCTTGAAATGCCAATTTAATACACTCTTTAGGCATTAAGAAATGAAATCTTTTTGAAACTAGTAGCCTACCTGGTTTTAAAATGGCTTGATTCTATCTAATTACGAGGGCCTATTTCGGAAAAATCTGCAGTCCTAAGTTATTAGAAAATCTCCAAACCCTTGTTGAAAAAATGATTTTTTTGTAATTCAGTAACCAATAAAGATAACTACAATCTGAAAGCACAACAGAATAGAGGATTATCTTCTCTTTCAACTACGTATATAAATTGAAACCATTTCCCCGTTTCTGTTTCCATTCAGGCGCACCACGACATCTAACTTTGTGCACTGTGCACCTGAAAGAAACTAGGGCGCTCTACCTACTGAGAGAAACCATTTGTTTCTAATGAACTTTATATTGTATTATTATCTGAACTTTAAGTGTGGAAAGAATATAGAAATTTTCATTGAAAAATGGTTAATAATTTTTAGCACAAATATTATCCATAATAAGGGAGAACACTTACTCATTGACTCGTCTATATCTATAGATATTAAAATTTCTTTGCAGAAATATAATAGGAAGTTGTTTGGAAATGTTGACAAAACCGATTGCATACCTATGGATTCAGTAACCATATTTCGGTTAAAATGCGCATTTCAAATATAGTTTATAATATATATATATATATAGATATAGATATAGATATATATATATATATATATGTATATACATGTATATATATGTATGTATATATATATATGTATATATGTGTATATATATATATATATATATATATATATTTATATATATATATGTGTAATAGAAATCGATTGTTGAAAAATGTAATAATATATTACAAAAATAAAATATTAATTGAATAGTAGCTTTTGTTCACTCAAATATTTGAGTATTGATTTGACGCCATTTGTGGTTTCTATTTCCTGATACATTCTGTTTTTTCTAGATTAAGTAAATAATCAAATTATTACAGAAACTATATTTGACAGATTTTCTTCTGCTAATGATGTGTGATTAAACCAGGGGAGATGACTTGGCTAATTCTCTTTGTGATTGTATTACTGTTGGTTTCTGTAATCACTATTGTGTTTATCTGGGTGATGCATCCATCAGAACACATACTTTTTACTGGGAAAAGCTTACCGAAATTATTTGCTATTAAAAGTTATTTTGGTTTACGAAATACTTAATTTTTTTAAGTAAATGATTATATTTGGAAATTTTAAAATTTTTAGGATTCTTAACCAAGAACAAAAAATCTGGTTCTCATTTAAATCAATTAATATTATTAAATATACATGTATCATCTGTTTGAAGTTTGTTTTTTTTCAAAATAAATAGTACTATAATAGTACTTTGTTAAAATATCGTCTTTGAATATTGAAATTTTTGAAAATTGTAAGTTTGATGTTTTTATATCATATAGTTATATTTTTTAAAAAGCATGAAACACATCAGATTTCCATTAACATAAATGATTCCATTGCCCATAGTTTTTGAAGTAAACTGATCAATCAAGGTTTGCGCTTCGATCTCAGGTTACTTGAGTGCGACAAACATTTTCAATGCATTCTCTCCCTGGCACATAATGCATAATTTGCATTTTGGCAATATCTTTGTAAGCAATTCCCTCAAGCAACTGTGGGACTAAAGTAGCATAGATAAAAACTTTTTTAGAATATGGTAATAGAATAAATGTTTAACACTTAAATCTTTTCCATCCCAACGTTCTTTTTCACACATACCCTTAGATAGATGAAAATTAACTGGAAACTTTTCATACTTGCATATTTATTATTTAGTTTGATTTCCTCTTTGGTTTTACATTGCTTGAGCTTGATTGTACAAAGTCTAGGTGCTTGGGTATAAATCAATTCCAGATATATTGATTGGAAACAACAAATGCAAGGTGTTAAAACTTGTAGTTATTTCAAACTAATTCAGTTTTCTTAGAATTTCAATCAGTTCTCAAATGATATTTTACACGATTGTTTCCAAATTGGTCTAGAAAATTGATAAACATTTTTATCATAAAACATATTTAGTTGGTAGTTGAGAATATTTATTACTTTGTTAGCAATGTCTGCATTTTTACCTCGTAACAAAAAATTCATGATTCCAACATTTTCTATGAAATTCAATAAATTTACTTCGCAGTAGGCGTCCAATGCATTAGAACAAGACGAAATTGGACGGAACAAATATGCCACATTGTAGACCATTTCTGCGTCTTCTCATTAGTATGTTTAATGTAATTATTTAATTTTTATTAATGTATATTTTTCATTATATTAAAAAATACCCAATCCCGATATTAAAATAGACAACTTGTAAATAATATAAACATAATGATGTTTTTGTTTTCAGAAGGAATCAATTGAAAGAAGAACTGTAAGTGTCCACCAATCTGGACTACCTAACTATAGGTAACTTTTAGATTATGGAATCAATAAAAAACTTTATTATGGAATTTCTAAATGCCAAAACACTTTTCCGTTCTGCCTCCTATTGTGAAGTTATTAGTGGGCATGACCTTTTGCCTCTCTGTCTTTATTAACAGCATAAATTTAGTGCTATCAATAGATTATAGAGGAATTTTTTAGTGGAAGATACAAAGGTTTAAATAATTTTGTAAATTAATGGTTGATGGTAATTACGGAAAATTGATCAATGTATGCAATCAAGACCTGCTATAATTACAGTAGGTCTTGATGCAATACAATATATAAATAAACACTCAAAAATATAACAGGCCATTCAAGAAATCTTTTGATTTTATTCTGCGCAACAATTTTACTCATTTCTATAGTAAATATTAGCTCAGCATTGTATTAGATTAAAATATTAAAAGGCAAATATTGAATAATTGATGAGGCCAGTTCTCTACTAAGATTATGGATAAATTATACATGAGATATATAAATGCAGCTGAAATACAATTTAGGGACTTTCCTTCTTTGAAATAATATATACATTAACATATTTCTATTTTAAAGCCTAAAATATATTTCTCGTGCAATTGTTGTTGGGAACCTTAAATTATTTATCAATAGAATAAGTAAATTTTTAAATAAACTAAGAAATGAAATTATTTGGTTACGAATAAAATCAGCCAACACTTTTGGTTTTCAATAATATTTTATTAAAATAAAACTAATGTGTTGTTATTACTAAAATAATTTTTCCAAATAAAGTTCTATGGTTTTTTTTACCATTTTAATGCCGAGTGGAGATTTTCATAATTTCGCACCTATTTATTCTAGACTCACAAATACATATATTCTGGGTCATTACAATCTGTTTCTGCAGATTATTCAAAGAAGATTATTGAATCGACGTACCTTTTCTAAACTTCACCCGTTCAGAGTTTATTATAATTGTAAGTAAAATTCATCCTGGCTTTATACTATATGGTAGTAAATTCACACCAGCAATATTATTGCTTATTCTAATGTTAAGGCATATTTTACTTGCATGCATTCATACATTAATTATTATTGTATCATAATCACTAATTAATTTATAATTATTAAACAGCAGGGTTTTATTGAATGTATATGCACTATTCAATTGTTAGTGGGCCGAGGAAGTGCCAAGTTTCACCAATTATTACAAATTTGCAGTAATATTTTCAGGGATCTAGCCGCAGACATGATAGAATGCACTGTGTCAAGAATCCAGAGTTGATTTTTTGGTTAAAAAAATCACATTTGTATACATCTGTTCTTAAATGTTAAACAAATATATATCATATGGGTGTAATTTTGTAAAATATTAGCATCTACGGGGAAATTTACCTCATTTTTGGTGGTAAAACGTAATCCCAATTGAGCAGCTCTTAGTATGTTCTTGAAAACAATGAATAAGCAAAATGAAAATGATATATTAACAGAAAGTACAACAACGAAAACAAAGAGCTCAATGGTTTGATCTTGAATTGTGGAAAATGCAAAGCGATCTGTAGTAAAGCTATAAATCCTTAAGATTGAACAAGAATGAATGCAATATCTATTGATTTAATGAAAACTTGAAGAATTTAAAGGACAAACTATGAACTATGTGTTTATTTACAAGTGAAATTTACCTGGAAGAGATGAATATGGAAGAAGTGTTTTCCCTTTTTATGTGGAAGCTATTTAAAAATGCGGGATGAATTAATTTTTTTCCAGGAAGAATAAATTGGTAATCATGCATTCAACTTGGATTTTATATGAACTCAAGTGTAAAATAATTCGACACAAACCTGTTAAAATGGAATTCCTTTGCTGTCGATAAATTATTGTCGCAAGGATATAATAAAAAGCAACTGTGTGTTTAGTCACAGTAAGAGGCTACATTGCTCAATTTGCCAATTTGCTAGTGTCAATCATACGGTAATCTAGCCGACAATGCGCCATCTTGTGAATTCAATTGTGAATTATAACAATATCATTCAATTACTGACTTTTATGAGATTCGGATCAATCGAAATAACACATAATAGCTCGTTTATTTATCCCGCATAATGCAATCGAAAGAATTCTTGAAATTATTTGCTCTCATGAAATTACAAAAGAGTATACCAGATCGATATGAGAGCATTTTGTTGATTTCGGTGGAGTTTGGTGCAGTTAATTCGCTCACTGAAATGAATTTTGCATTGTTCAAAACCAAAATAGAATTATGCAATGAGAGCTTTGCTGTAATACTCAAACACATCTTAGATGCTTGAAAATTAGTTGTGATTTACTTTCGATCCGTGTGGATGACCGGATGTATTAGTCAAACATGTCAACGAGCTGAAACTTTTAAACTCAGCTTGTTTTGATTTTGTGTATGTTCGGCCCGGGTCGACTTGCCTCGCCAAACAGAACCTTTCAGTAAGGCTAGTTTTAGCTCGATAACTTCTTTAGAAATCTCTCTCTCTCTCAGAATTTACTTTACACAATTCTTCCAGTCACTTATGGGCTCGGCACGTTACAAACTCGCCTTGTTGATAACTTTAGTTACAATTATAATATATATTGAATTCGAAAATAATTTTTTCTGTCCAAAAAGGATTTTAGCTATCAATATTTTGCATTTGCCTTCCAATAGAATACAAGCATATGTAAATGAACTGAATTTTATAAAAATCCACGCATTCAAACCAATGTTTTAATTTGTTTGTATCAGATGGAATGCTTTGTAAACGTGTACATAATATATATTATATAGCCGACGCTTTTATGACTAAATGTGCAGTAGATTTTAATATGTAATAAAATTTGGGTAATTCAAATATTGTTCGCAAATGCTTTTAGATGCTTTGGGTTTAAGCAGCTACCATTTCATATTGATTTCACCAATGAAAGACTATAAGCTCTCTGTATGTAAATGAAGTGTTTGAACATTATAGTTAATGATTAACTAGATCTTCCACATTTAAGGGGGGAGTATCACCGGGAAAATTGTCAAATCACCGAATCTCGCAAATCGCGTTTAAACCCAGTGTTTATGAGGGAGTCATTATTAAACTGTATGATACTTTTTAAATTTTTGAAATCCATCAAGTAGTTTATTTTTTACAATTTTTTTTCTGATGGTAGGTATCTGTAGTAACACATTTGTTTGGCATAGCAACGATATTTCAAGTTGGATATTTTTTTTAGTTTGCTGTCTAAAGGTAATAAAACAATAAGGATCTCCCCGATTGTTTACAAACAAAATCACGTTTCCAAGCGGTTGCTTCCGGGGAGCATTGAAGGAAAAAAACTAAAAAGTTGGATTGAAATCATTCGTTTTTCAATAAAAATGTGATCATGATTTTCTTCCGTTTTTTATGTTTTTTGATAGCACTTTTGCCATAACTTTTTTATTTATCAAGATAATCTAATGAAACTTTCTGTGCTTGTACAACAGGCATACAGGAGTGTTGTGTTCTAAGGATTTGAAGATCTCTTTTAATTTAAAAATGTTACAAACTTTAATGTCATACAATTTTTGACAATTTTAGTACATATTTTTATACGGCTATAAATGTAACAGATTGAGATCTTCTTCAAAACCCATAGAACAAAACATTCTTCATTATGTTTCTAAACCCCTCACTAAATTTTGTACCAATTGATTGAGAAGGTTTTTCATGAATGGAATAGTCCCATAGCCACTTTTTTATATTTGAGACATGTGTGACCTTGACCTTTTTGACCCCATGACCTCTAAATTAAGTAAGGTCACCAACATTTCATGTGGTTTCGAAAGTTCAATCCACCAGCTAAACCATATGAAAGAATGAGGGCTCTAATACTATTTTTTTATTTTTTATGATTTTTTAAAGTCGACAACTCCTCTCCCGGTGATACTCCCCCCTTAAACAGATGCGCTATCACCTAAATGTTTGGCAATTCTTTCTGATTATTCTCCAAATTCATTTCTTAAATATTAATATTTTGAATTCAATTATCATAATCGTAAATTTTCCGCTAATTTTTAGAATTTTGGCAACGACTTGAAATTTTGAATCAAACTTTGTTTATATTTTATCATATATTGCTATAGCACAGACTAAGCTGTTTAACAAATTAACACAAAAAATACATTAATTTATTCAAATTTTAAAATCTATGTTTCTATTTCGTAATCATAGTCCTGCTCGCTTTTCAGGAAATTACACACCAATAAAACAACAGGTATAGCTGATATGAGAACAGTTATCCATGATGCGTACATACTCATTCCATTTTCAACATAGCTGCCTTTCTGGCGAGCATGTTCTTCAGAAAGCTGAACGTTCTTAAAATGATACGTGGCAAGTGATGTACTGCTGATATGAATAACGGATTGCATGACGCAGATGAACAAGACCGCAATGAACACTCCCAATGATACAATTCTAAAAGATACTGTTTACTTGATAATAGCTAAAAATGCACAATTTTTGAGAGTCAACAGCTTCACAGATGTTTATTTTGTTTCCAGTAGGATTCTACGGGATCATGACCTCATGGGATACTGGTTTTAGTCTTTTGGGACTGCGTCCTAAGAGCAATGGGTCGAAAATCACTAATGGTTCTAGTGATGAGAAAGAATATGGTTAAACTAATGGAACCACGTGAGCCATTTTCATTAATTCTCAGATGTATGCATCAATGATCTTACTAAATCTTAAAAACACAATTGTACCCTTAAGGTTTTTTTGGAAATATCCTTAAATTTTTAGCATAGAATCTAATAAGACTATTTTCGATGTTCTCCTAGTTCTAATGGAATGAGGAAGGAGTTTTCACAATTCCCTTAATGTGGGAACTTTGTCCTGGAATATTTATGTAAGCATTTCAATTGTGGAATTTCTAAATTTTATCCGCATTTCATACATTCTAAACGCGTGTTTACCTAAATAACAAAAATGTATGAGAAAGAACCAATAAAATCCACCCTGCTGGTGATATAAAACGTAGGCCTACCTAAGATGTTTAATCCGAGCATATTTTCGTCATAAATGACGTCTTAACATAGTCTGTTGATACAAAGCAATTAATATTTCACATTTAACCATTCAGTTAATAAGAAAATAATATGCAGTAACTGAGCAAATTTTTTTAACTGAGTATATCCTATATTTGATATCCTATGTAAATAATGCAACCACAGAATTTCTAGCGATACAGAATCAGTTTACATAGCATTCTTTCAGCCTCGAAGTCATTAAAGCTCTTTTACACTTCACTGCAAGGATGTGATCATGTTTTCAAATGCATTGTTTAAAATAAATTCCTTAAACCAAATGCAATATACATTTTATAAAGTATTTCAATTTATTAAGATTGCTTCCACCATAATATGGTTGAAAGATTTGGGATTGCTTACAATTGACTAATTTGCAATTGTTATACAATTTATTATCAGAAGTTTAAGTCAAACTTGATATATTTACAAAGGTTACTATATAAATTAACAATCTATATGAATGAAACATGACTTCAATATTTTGGACTTTTTAAGCATCAGAAGTTTCCGTAAACTTCATTATTGTAGCTTAAAATCATAAAAAGACCTCATAGAAAACTATTACGTAATTTTCTGTACTATGTAGCTGCCAATTTCAAATTTGTATGTTGTCTGTAAATAGACAATTGAATAAGATGCATTATTTCAAATTGAAAATTTCGAACAGATGTTCTCGTCATGAAATCCGAATATAATAGCAGGTGCATGTCCCCATATACTAACAATGTGGCACAGAATGCTCCAAATATCATGAAAACAATGATTTACACATCTGTTATATGCAGAAAATATTTCTTTATTTTACATTATGCTACTAATGTTTCCTGTAAGGGGTGAACGACATACTGAAAGGTGGCAAATTTGTAAATTTTGCATAGGACTAGTATTCAAAGGTAAACAAAGTGAAGGAATGTATTTAATAAATATTGCAAAATTTTGTTATGTTACTTGAGGTGCAGAATGTATTCCGAAAATTGGAAACTAAACCCTTTATAAAGTTTTCAAATATTGAGGGATTTTAGATTTATATTGAAGCAATTGATGCACTAAATTTGAATTTGATCAATCAAATCAGTAATATATTATAAACTCTATCATTATTTAAAAATGGACTATTTTTTAAAAAAATAAATGGCTTCATTATATATTTGTTCTAGCCTTCTGCGAGTTGACTTTTTAATGACCAGTCCAGTTACAATTATATTTAAACTAATTTTTGTTATTATACTAAGCTAAATATAACTTTGCTATCCTATATTATTGTCCGACAACAATACAAAATGCTAAACTAAATCAGAAAATCCAAGCCTGATGGCTCGCAATTTCATATAAAGTGTAAAACTTCGATGGATTCCTAGACATTACACACACATATTAGAAAAAATAGATCCAATATAAGCTAATGTCGAGTTAGGTTCGAATACTCGATGTCTCGAGTTGAGGCTTCGAGTCGAGTTCGAATCAGGCGTGGAAACCGGTCAAACAATTTGGACCTGAATGTGCCCGATCCATCTCCTTGAATTTGACACCACTGCACCAAAACATACAAAATTATATGTGTCTTCCTACATAGCTACCTAGCCAGCAGTGGGGAAATTAATGGTTTGCTATGCTTTCGTTGTTTTGAAACAAAACAGTTGTAATGTAATGCAACACACTGTTTAATTGTTCAACATAGCATTAAGACCTATGCATGTAACCAGCAATTAATGTCAACGGTATTGATTAATCCGATATTACTGGCTTTAAACAGAAAGCCTACGACTTGACATGACCCGAGGATCGACCCGTTTTCACCCTGGTTTGAGTACTCACAGGGGCCTAGAGTGTTCATTCCTTATTGTGAGAGACGAATAGAATAATAAGCTACTTCAGTAAAATATCTTGCTCATTGCAGCAATCAAATTTAACTTATATTCCCGTTCCCTCAAACGTGGTTTCTTCCAATTTATTAATGTATATAAAGATATTTGACAAACTTGTTAAGACAATTTGATTGTGCGACTAGTGTCTTCCTAGAACATTTATAATAAAGGGAATCTTTGTTTTTAATCCATAATTTAAAAATCATTTTAAAACTGCAAGGTGACGTCTGGCATAGATTGAATTTATTAAAAGTTTAATTATTTCCAATGCCATCAAATTTTCACAAAGGATTAAATAAAATTCATTTCTAAATAACCGGAGATTTACATGAACTTTAAACTTTAATTTTATATTTAATTTTTAAATGAAAATTATTTTAATTAGAAATAGATTATCATTTCATAATGGTGGTGAAAATGGCAAGTCTTATATTTGTATTGAAATTAATAAATAGTGTTGTTTTTGGTTCATATCACAGTTTTTAACTTTCATAGATGTACATCTTAGTAAGACGCTATCTAAATTATGATAATAATTTTTGATACTATTTATTAGAATTAATTTGATAACTCTGAAAACTTGAATTATTTACACAGAACAATTATTTTCACTCATATAAGATACGGCATGAAAGTGTGGGGAGGTTGTTCCCAGCAACACCTACACAAAATTGATCGACTCTAACACAATGCACAAGTATGGGACTAATGGAATCCTGTGTAACAATGAAGTAATTTATTTTGGAGATAGATAACAAGCTGTATGGCAAAACAACAAGAAATTGTAATCATATTTTGAGAGGAATACTTCCCAAACGAGAACTATATGCTGTTTGTCGTTTACCAGAAAGGAAACCACATTCCAGTTACAGTGCAAGAAATAAATATACACATTTCTTTCCCGATCGAATTCTTAAAAAATATTAACGAAAAGTTCTTTTTTTCAATTATTATATATATATATATATATATATATATAATGGAATTCGATGTTTATACCATTAGTGAAATCCGCATTAATAACAATAAAAAAGGGATTAGTCAAAGGAGTCACTTTTGATTAAACAACGAGTTAATCAGTATTTACCGAAAAAGACAAAATTCTGTTTCTAAGTTAAGGGAAATGTTCTCTAAAGTTGCTAAAGTAAAAGTTGCTAAACTGTTGTTAATTATTAATTCGGTAAATTCTTTGAAAATTCATTGGATTATCACGAATTACTGAGTATATATTAAATTTACTAAAACTAATTTATGTTGATTAATATTTGTAAACCTCTTACAAAATACTGCTCAAAAATACGTGGGCGAAGACCTTTTTGCAAGACCGCCTTTCTTCTTGATTATTAACAAGCAAAAATACAATTCTCCAAGCAATTCGCTTCTTAGAAAAAATCTCAAATGAAAATTAAATTGTGAACTGCAATTTTAATTAAATTAATGACATTTTGAAAACAATTTCTCGAAAATTTTTCTTAAAAAAAGAATGACAAAAACCTTCATTCGTGTTTAGTCACTTAAGGCCAAAATCTAAGAGTTCTACACTGCAGGTATGCAGTTGATTGGAACATTTTCCAATCTATTGTTCTTTACATAAATAAAAAATTTCCTAAATATAAAGTTGTAAGAACCAATGCAATTTCCTGCTGTAGAATTCATTTAAGTAATTTATAAATTTAAATTTGAATCTATATCAATTAAAGAAAATTGTTTAAATTACAACTTAAGTTTTAATTATATTATATGTGTGCCTTACTTGAATTCGTTTAAACTACTTAGAAAACTGTATCTGAGCAGGCTTTAACAGTGTTTATTCCAAAACCGTAAAAAATTTGACAACCCTCCCCACGGGAAAAGCGGAAAAATATAATGCGCTCACATCAAGCTTTGTGTATACAATGTACACCCAAAATGGTCTCAACTTGTTCATTTATTCATTTATGGTTGTTTATGCTTAAACTAACAACATAAAATTTCGGAATATCAATTAAAAATTTTGTAGTATAATTATATATTTTAAATTTTAATCACTATGTTACACTTTAATTTTAAAATTAAGAAATACTTTTATGCATTCTTGCGATTTATTCTGTATATTGGAGAAGAGAACTGCATTTTAAATCAATGTTTAAAAATTTATATAATAATAATTTTTAATTGCATCAACCACAGATTTAAAAATTAACAAACCAATACACGGATATACCATAAAGCTAATTAGGAATACTCATATACAAAATTGTGATTTAAAATTGATTTTCCATAGAAATATAAAGAGATGTCTACAGTGTAGTAGATATGTATATTTTCTAAAATTCGTTTTTTCTGGATGTTTTTCAAAGGTAGATGAATATTAAGTAAATTAACAAGCCTGATAAATTTAAGGAATATGCGTTATAGTGTCAAATATCTATCTCCAAGGGAATACACATGTATCAAACTGAATTGCAAATAGATTGAAATTAAGTAATGCATATTATAATTACAAAATTGATAGATGTTGTAATGTATCAAAATGTCTAAGTACGCACCAATATTTGAATGCATAAAATAAAAATGTTAATTCAATTTACATGACGTCTAATGTAGCACAGCATGCTTTCAGAAATCAAGAAATCTATTCTAATCATTTTAAGCAGTACTGCAAGTTATATACTATGCATTATACGTTGTATTTTAAGTGTTCCTAATATACTTTGCAAATGAATTTTTACTAACCAATTAAATGCTAATTGATGTTATCTGCCATTCTGCATTTTACTTTGCATAATGGACGTATGCACATTATTTTTAAGTACAATGAGTTTTCAATTTGTTGGCGCCAATTCATATTTATATTTTTCTATAGTTGAAACGCATTACATGTATAACATATCATTCAATAATTTAATGTGAAACGTAGTCATATGTAATCATATATATGAAAAATGTAGATTACAGAGACGTACTTCAGAAAAGAATTTACATTATATAAATTTGTTTTAATGTTTTGTTTTTGCAATGTGTTAATGTCCAACTCATCTTGAAAGCAATAAAATATTACATTCATTTTTGCCTCAGATAGCCGAAATTATAGTACTGCTTATATATATATATATA
>CABFPE010000304.1:552608-569259 GCA_900660155.1 Hofstenia miamia
ATATATATATATATATATATATATATATATACATATAAAATATTTCCAAATACTAAAACCATGCAGAAAACCATTATGGAAATGAAGTTCCGAAACTTTCCCGACACTGGCAATTTCGGAGATTTATAAAAAGTGATAAATCAAGTTTTGTTTAAATCTGTGTGTGTTATTAATTAACAGAGGAGAGGCTCAAGACTTTTTGAATGACCCTCATATACATGTTAAAACGATGGAGTGCTGTTCTAATTAAACAGCCTCGTTTTATTATCAAAATGTGTATATATAGGTATTACAAGCAACTACTCCTAATGCGCGATGTGAGAAACATTCATTGTTGCTCTCAAGTGAAATGTTACTGGTAGATTAGCGCACTATCACCTGACCATATTAAGCAAAATGCACATCAATACAAACAAAACTAGTCTCAGAAAGTTGCAGAAGAATCAGGCCAAAAAATTTCACTTTGCGGGCCTAATTAAGTTTGAAATTCCTTTTGTTCGGAAATTTAGGCTGAAAAAAATTGATTGCGGCCGCGGGGCAAGTATATTAAATACGTGTTGTGGGGCTGCATCCTACTTTGGTCCAAATATATGCAAGCTTAAGGTGACCTATTGCATCATATTAATTTTTTGAAGAGTCGCACATAGACTCCATTCCTTTTTTGTGCACTTTTAAACTAATCAAAGTTAGTTATTGGTAAAAAGTAAAAAATTTTTTGGCATAGACAATTGCGGAACTACAAAATGATAATTCATTGCTTGCTACACACTACAAGATGAACTAATTGGATAAGACAGTTGTGAAAGCATTAGCATAGGAAGTAATGCAGTGATACACACTTCAAAGACGTAGAAGCTTACAACAAAAAGCATTGAATGTTTTAGTAAATGAAAAGGAGGGAGAAAGAAAACCTCTTACATGAATGACGTCGCGTAATTAGAAATTCAGGGAAAAAAGATGACACGATTTGAAATAATCTAACACAGATACAACTGAGCCAAAGAGAACTCCAATGTCACATTGCATCATTGCATAAAGAAACAAAAATGATTTCAAAAAGCAGCTGAAAATTCAGCCATTGTATATGGTGGATTTGTATATTTGTTCAAATCTGGTTGTTTTGAGATTTTCAATGTAAAATATTTTAAAGTGAAATTCCAGCAAAATATAAATCTTGATTTAATGTGAATTGCAAAAAAAATGTGGGCAAACTTTATCTGCAGGAGAAAAATACTACATGTAGAACATTGTGTATATAGTTGACATATGGATTATAACTAACTAAGCCTTGAATAAGTCATAGTCTAGCATGCCGGGTTGCTGTGGAAATGGGGATTTTTATTCTCATTCCCAGAGAATAGGATGGAAATTGGAATGGATATTCCCACAAGAGGCAACAATGTATTGTGCGAAAAATTCAAGCAATATATTCTGGGTGAAAACACCTAGTCTAAAACTATTTTTACCATTATATGATACAATATTTTGCATATCGTTTTTTTATGAAACTAACGAAATTTCTTGCAAGGAAAAGTCGAGATCAGCCGAGATGAGCAATGTTACTTAGGGTAATATCTTGCTTATAGCAACTTTAATTACTGAACTTAATTCGCTTTTTTATTCTAACCTTGCAATCTCGCGTAATATTAATCAGCATGTCATATTATATTTTTAAAAAATGATAGCTGAGAACAGAAATATTAATAAAGCGGAAACCCAGTATCCTTGGCCGAACGTAAAATTAATGTAATGTTTCTACTTTCTTTATGTATCACCAATAATGTATTTAAAGTGTAGGTATAATTTAATCGAAATTACAATCATTTTCATAATATATGGGTGCTTTGCATCCAAAATTGATTTAGATGTTTATGGGAAAGATCGTGAACAGTTGCATACATGGCCGCTCAGAGAAATTATGAGGACTGGAACAGACATAAATCTTTAGGCCCGTGTATGCACTCGTAGTAATAAATATGTGGTCTTCTGGTTCTCAGAATGCCATGAAGGCTCATTTGTATTGATTCTTGTCAAATTTTACGTCTACGTATACTTATATTTTTAAGTTTCCTTGATATTTTGAGGCCCCATGAACTGCGACGGCCGAGACATTTGTACCAACCCCCTCGGTTCTCCTATAATCGGGCCTAGTTGTATATTTTTGTGAAAGCAGTGGGAATTCCCACATGAGTTGAGATGAAAAATATCTTTTTGGAAATTGATAAGTATTAAAAAATGTCAATTTATTTTGGAAAGATTAGTGATTTTCAAATTTTGATATCCTCTTGCAGAATTTGAATCATTATTCCATATGAGAGCGCCAAGAAACTCTTGGAGATGATAATGGTAAGGATATTGTTCAATTGAACATTTTATCATTGAGCAATATTAGCAAAAAAATATGTTTTGAAAACATGAAGTTGTTTAAGAGGCAAACTTAGATATTCTTTTGTCATGAATTAATCCATGTTGTAGTTCGGGATTAACAAATAAGTTCACACTCTACATGAATTACACTTCTTAAGCATTTATTTATTGAAATATTTTGAATAAAAATTTTAGTATTCTTAAACATGTTTAAAACACGAGGAAAAATATGAATAAAACACTTTTTAAAAAAAATGTTTTTTAATGTATTTTTTCAGCCGTAACTAAACAATTATAATAATATAAGTTATTCCAGAAAAATCTTTTAGCATTGAACGTTTTCCGTGATCCAGTTGCTGCGAAAAGATTTCCATAAATGTACTGGATCAATGATGCAGTAGAACTTTTCATCTTGTAAAATTGGGTGGAAGTGATAAACACTTTTGAATATGGTTTACCAGAATAATTTGAGCAGCAGTTGTGCATTGAGCACTTCTTCATAGGCAAGGCATAAAGTTAGTGCTTCACTAAAACACCATTTCTTCTGTTAATATATTCGTTCTGATAGCACATTTCTTCTTTTAATATATTCGTTCTGATAGCACATTTCTTCTGTTAATATATTCGTTTTGGTAGCACATTTCTTCTGTTAATATATTCGTTTTGATAGCACATTTCTTCCGTTAACTTCAATTCTGTTCTAATCGTATAATCAGAACTTAGCATAAATCTTTTAATTTGAACTTGTAAAGTTAACTTATAATTGTTTTCTGAAGTATACTATGGAAAAAGAAGAAAAAACAAAAATAAAAAAACAGTATATCGAAGAAATTTTTTTAACGTTTTTTTGAAGAAAACTGTTTAATATAACAACCCTGTTATTTCATTAATCTAACTAATGGTTTTCTTATCTAAGGAACTTCATTCCGCATGCCTCACTGTAATGAGTGGCTGTAAAAGTGTATTCAGTCAGACAATTTTGTTCATGGCATTTTTAATTTCTTGAGTACTGTTAAGAAGAATATTAGGAGGACTGTGATAAGCCTGCGTAAAGTAGTTTAAAGAAGAACCATCCATGCCTGATAAACAGGACTTTTGAATAATTCTTAAGATGAAAAGAATATGCGTGAATCGTCACAATACCAAATACCGTCTACTTCACTAGAAGTAAGTGACAGCATGAAATTATTGATAAATGGAGTTAAGAGTAGAGGACCAAAAATATAACGTTGTGGTACACCTGATGAAAAAAGTTTGGCAGAGATAGATATTTAAAATTGCCCACTGCTAGAAAAACATCGGAAATAGCACCCCTCATAAAACCAATCCTTTTCAGCCCCAAGCAGCGAAATTTGGCAGGACTTTAACTTATTTATGGCTAAATACTAACAGAGCAAATATATATGTATATAGGGTAAACATGTGGTTATGTCCAGCACTACTTTTTAAATAAAACTCTTTTTGAAGTTATTCATGGATTTATAATGTATTATATTATTAAAAAAAATAAAACATACTCAAGCATTATCCATGTAAAATATTGTTGTTCAAGTCAAAATTACATTTGGTACAAACATCGAGAAGGTTTCGGCTTATGTCTGTGCATATATTAAAAATCATATTTATTCATATTTTGATAACTTCGATTTAATCATTTTTAATGAGCTTAACAGAAGCTATCTATTTTCAGTCATGGTTTTGAAGAATTCTTGTAAGATTTTAGAGTGCTTCCTACTGATGGTATTCTTATGAATCCCCTTAATTATGCGCTAAATTTGTCCAAATCAACCTTCGCAGAGCAACCGAATATCTTATGTCTTTATTTTTAAGTTATTCTCAATTGATTTAATCCAAAGTTCGCCGCTTTTCTATCAGGCTAACGAATTCTCTGAAGTAATATTTTTCAAAGGATTTCAATGGCAGAACTTTAATTACTTGCTATGGCGTCGCCATTCTTTTATAACAACGTAAATGCAATTATTAAATATGCAATTATTCTAATTACTAACAATATCATGAATCATTGCCGACGCTTATCTTCTTGTCTTCAAATCATTAACAAAATAATCAATTAAACTTTATTGATTGATAGCAGTCGAAAATAATGTTGATCAGAATAAATTTCAAATATTCTAATTATTTTTACCAAGTCTTACGATTCATCTTGATATTGAAAATAGACCTATTTATTTGCGTAAAGTTTCGAAGCTGAACATCAATGTCGTGATCGACATGCATGTATTTCGGTAACTTGGGTTACTGTTACTAATGAAGCAGTAAATGAAAGAACGAATAGTAGAAACGTTGTGTACAACAATAAACAACAAATGTTTGAATAGCTCATAAGGTACATGTGTTTCTTATAATGAAGAACCTACAAGATAACGATTGCGATATTAGGAATAATGAATATTTAAAAAATAATAGATCTGAATTAGTAAGCGAAAATCCACCAAGTGATCTCTATTTTCAAACTTGAAAAAGTCTGAAAAGCTCTTGAATAAATCTTACCTCTTTGATTTCTTTGAAAGATCTAAGAAGTTTCTTAAAAGAAATTTGCAAGAACTTTTTGAAATATTCTTTCAAAGACTTTCAATATTTATTGAAAGGAAACTTGTACCTTTTTCAGAATTTTGATGAATTGCATTACACTTTTTCAATGCATACATTACACTAAGGATTTAAGATGAGGCACTTCTTAAATTTAGTAATAATTTACACACTTGAAATTCTATATTGAGGTCATAGTGGGCATGAGCAGAATTAAAGATCACTGCCTTAATACTGGTGGCTCTAGTAGCAATATAATTTGGTAACACTCATTTGCTAGCAGGAGCAGCAGTTAATGACAATATGCAAATTTTATCATTGTTTCTGAAAGTGAAGCATCAAAAGCTTTTTTCACATTTCTAATTTTTTAATAAATACAATGAAATCTCAGAATAATATATTCATGAAGTTATATTAATTCAAAATATATTAACTTCTAAAAAATAACTATTTAATCATTTGAATGTTTGGGCTTCTAAAAACAGACATTTCAAAATTATACTTCCTTTCTAAATGATAAAATATTTCTGATTCATCCAGACTTGTCTGCCATAGTAAATATTATCGAAATTACTTTATATAAAAGTCACCGCCCTCATTATTAGCAATATTAGCACCATTATCCAATATTCCTAAAAGCACCAATTGTGTCAAATTTGACACATATGAGAAATTAAGCTAGCTGCTTCAATCACAACAGTTAATTTAATTGGCATCCAGATGTTGATAGCTTAATACAGAAATTTTATTGAAGAAAAAGTGTTTCATCTACAAGTTCTTATTAACAGAGATGTGATGCATGCAATCAAATGTATTAGTGTTTGAAAAATGAGTTGTTGAGATGACATTTATGTTAGTGCAATTACTCGAATAACATAGGGGCGACAGGAGCAAGTTGATACCAATTTTCTTTTTTAAGGTCTTCCATAAAAGAAATGATTCTTGAAAAAAATCAATATGTTATTAAGACTATTTCGAAAGTGCGTCCAGTAATCACTGAGCGACAGGTTATCATCTCTTGATGTTACAATCTTATTAATTGCTTTACCCAAAAAGCATCAACTTACCCCCAATACGGTCAGAGTTGATACTATGTATATACCAGTCAGAACTGGTAAAACTGATAACAAAAATGTTAATTAATTGATCAAAATTAATTAATTAAAATTTTAAATATATTTAACGAAGACATTAAGTAGTTGTACTATAGAACATATGCACAAAAACGCAAAATCAATTAGATATGTTCTCACAAATGTGGCAAATATAAAAATTGCAATTGCCCACACATTCTGCATGGGCTTATAACAGATATCAGGTGCGTTACACCCATTCTTCGCCTTGACGTCTATTTTTCGACGACTCTCCACATACCAAGCAAATATTTCAACTTCACCCAGCTAGTATGAACATGCGCGGCCTTGATGATTCCCTTCAACTCAATCATTTCTTAAAAACCTTAATCAGAGTAATAAGTTTTGTGTTTATTAAAAATCTTAACAATTCAAGCTTTTACACAACATTATATACTTACTCAAATCATGTACAGTTATCGTATATTGCCATAAATAATACTATATGCAAAAATAAATAATGCTGAATTTAAATATTGAAAGGAATTGAAATCACCTCTAATTTATACTACAACACTTTATACAGTGATTAATTTAGGTTGGTTTGTTTGTTCTTAAATCCAAGAGGGTGACAATTGAATACACTTATTTTTCTTAATAAACGTAGGATATCAACTTGCTCCTGGTATCAACTTACCCCGTTTTCCCCTACTCGTAAATATAAAGAGTGGATTGCTAAAAGCTCACTTTATATGTTCATTAGAAAATACACGATTCACACACCGAATTATATATATCCGAAATCTCAATGGCATTAATGGTACACAGCGACTCCATATTTCTCAATAGATTTCAGGCTTTTGCCACATTTCACTTTGCGATACTTAGAGCACTGAAGGTTCTTCAAATTCAACCACTCCTGGCTTTCACAGCTCGATTCTTCAATGCAGTAGAAGGAACCGAAGAGTGCGAAGTGGTGGAGTGAATCGGTGATTGTTAAGAAATGTAGAAAATGCAATCGTGAAACCTCGGCTTAACGCAGTAATGAATTATAGTCAACATCATGGTCGCGAAGGTGTTTCTAGCATGAAAGTGCACATTGTGTTCAGCGAAATTGTCTAAGAAACCTTTGAGTCAAAATTGACATAATTGGTGCTTTTCGAAGAAATGAAAATAAACCATGTTAACGTGTGTGAAATGTGACATTTGACTACAAATTATGTTACACCTTGCAAAGGTGACAAAAGTCAGAGAATATTAAAAAGATACTCAAAAGTTTTGATACTTTAAAACGGAACTGAAAAATCGTGTGTGTTAATTTTTAACTTGCTTGAATTATATTTTTATCATTTACAATATGTTAGTAAAATATTTTGATATTGTTCAAACAAGTGATAAGCTACAGGAGCTTTTATATTCTTATTATATAAGAAAGAGAATCATGTTTGCAATAAATTGGAAATATCAAATTTCTTTAATGAAGATTTCATAAAATTGGAAAAATTTAGTGTTCAGCAATATAATATCACAAACAAATTGAGAAACATAAGAATTTAAAGTTCAATGCAAGTTCATTTGCTTTTAGATATGTTTCCTTGCATGATTTTCTAGTTGCTTCAAAATGTTTAAATATTGGAAAATCTAAAGGAACTTGTAACTATCCTATATGGTTTTTAAAAGAATCGCTAAGTGTTATAGCACGATCTTCGTGCTTCTTATTTAATGAATGCATTAAATTCAACAAATATCCTGATCAACTAAAGGTTGCAAAAGTTCTTCCAATATATAAAAAAGGTAGAAGCAACATTTCCTCAAACCACAGACCTATATCAATATTAACTGGAATTAATAAGATTTTCGAAAAAATTTTACACGATCAGATTAGCTTTTATTTCAAAAAAATACAACTTGTTTAATCAAAATCAATTTGGATTTAGATAATATTCTTCTACTATGAATGCTCTTTTGGATACATTAGAAGATTGGAGACAACTCACAGATAGAAAGCAAAGTGTATATATTCTTTCTTTAGACCTTGCAAAAGCATTCAATTCTATAGATCATGGAATATTGATTAAAAAATTGAAAGATACATACAACTTCGAACTTACTTCTTCTTCCCTTATTGATGATTACTTAAGTAATAGATATCAATTGGTGCAATTTAAAAATGAATCATCAAATCTTTTGAGAATTGAAAGGGGTGTTCCGCAATGTTCTGTTTTGGACCCTTTGTTGTTTAATATATATATATAAATGATATTTCAAATCACATAAATATAAAATATATGTTATATGCAGATGATACATTAATCTATACAACAAATATCGATGAACTACGATCCAATTTATGTCTCATACATGACTACTATAACAAAAACATGATGGCTCTAAATATTGAAAAAACTACTTTTATGCAGATGAATAAATTAACAAAAGGCGAAACAAAAACAAAATTGTATCTTAACAACAAAGAAATAATGGAGCAACCAAGAATAAAATATTTAGGAGTGTTAATTGACAATCAACTAAAATTCAAAGATCATATAAATTATTTAATTCAAAAAATGGCTGGTACCATTAAATTAATTAAAAAAAATAGCAGATTTATTACCAAGAAAATGGATCGCAATGTTATTTAAGTCAATGGTTTTTCAAAATATACGTATTCTATTTACTTGCTAGCAAATCTATGTGAAAATTCTAAAAGAAAATTAAATAAGATTTTCAATTGGATGAACAAAATTATCAATAGCAATAATAATCGAATTAAAAGAAAATTGGCAAAAGATTATATGTTATTATATCCAGATGATATCATGCAACAAAAGATCTTGGAGATATTTTAAAAAAATGAAAGATAACATCTCCCTAAAATATAATATTAGACGTGGTACATATCAATGCAAGAAATTTAGAAGCAAAATTATGAAGAATTCATTCATAAATATTGCAGTAAAATCATGGAATAAATTGGATAAAGATACTCGATCTGAAAAAAGTTTCAATTGTTTAAAAAGAAAGTGACAAATTTTATCAAGAACCCTCCAACAAAGAATTATCTTACCAGTCAAAGAATTACTTCAATAAATACAAATAACTAAGTACATCATTCTTCTATTATCAATCTAAAATTAATGACTAAGAACTTATTTAACTATCCATAGAAAGTACTTTTCGAAACTAAAATGAACTATTATAATAAGCAAGAAATATCACTTTAAAAGAAATAGAAAACATTCAGTTAGTACTTAATAGTGGCTTTTTGTACACTTTTTCTCTATATTGTATAAAACACTAACTTCATTAATAAATAAATAAATAAATATATATATATATATATATATATATATATATATATATATATATATATATATATATATATATATATATCTATGTATACATAAATATATAGATAGTCAGATAATCAGATAGATAGATATATCTTTAAATGCAAAATGCAAATAGCCATATTCCAGACTACCTATTGCATTTTTATAATTGTATTAAGCACATGTAAAGTTCGCCTATACTATCTGAACGGCTTTTTGAGCATAAAAAAAGGCTGAATTTATATGAACCGATGGTCCTTCAGACCCAGCAAAATATTTTACATAATTTGCTTGAAAATATGCATTTTATGTTAAGCAAAAGCAGTAACATAGTTGATCATTTTTCTTACTGAAAAACAGGTGGTTGATTTCCGTGACTAAAGAAGAGGAAAATGGTGGCCATTAGGATATGGGCTCCCGACTAAAATAATTTTGTAGCCCATACTCATACAATTAAGCAGCAGGAGTGGCAATGTATGCAGATGTATATCAACTTTGAATGGTATCTTATATGTAGCTGATATCTGATCTTAGTGCATTTCCGTATTTTATAATTATATTTTCAACAAAAACAAAAATGAGCAGGCTTAGTATGATTATTGCAGACGCCTGCAATTTTCTAACACTTTATATAGAAACAATAAGTAGTAACATCAAAGTTGCGTAAGTACATCTTAAGTTGGAAATTTGCTTTGGAAGCAAAAATAGAATTATTTTTATACGAAATTTTGTTTATTTGTAGAGAAGAATGGAGTTTGTTTCATGAATGCGAATTTGTCTGAAAGCATCAAATGTGAAGGCATAGTTTCCTTATGATACAATTCATAATTTACGAAACTTTCGGTGACAAATATATTTTGAATATAACTCATAAATGCATAGAATGTCTAACAAACAAAGATTCTTTAAACCTAGGTTCGTCTTCCATTTTTAAGTTAAACTATACATCTTGATAACAGGTACTCAGCATGCTTGCAGAGGTCATTAAGAATAAAGAATAAAAGATTTGCCTGGAGTTTGTAATGTGTGGTTTTTGGAGGAAGTCTAAGCAAGATATATTCGAAAAAATTTTGAATGGCAGCAGGAAAAATATCAACAGATCACGTAATACGATTTTAATTAGTGCAAATTCACACATAAGATTTAGTCGGAAGCCTTCTCTAAGACATTGATCGTCTATTTTTTCTATATCATATACACATTTTCTAGTAAATTCGGGTGTGTCAATTTGGTCCCCCTGACCTACAAAGATTATATCCTGGCAAGAATGGCTTAAAAATATTAGCAGATAAAACGTCAAAAATTTAGAATTTCATAAAGTCATGGAGGAAGGAATGATATAACTTAAAAATTCACCTAAAACGAGAAAAAAATTAATAACTTCATATTTTTTGCAATTTATTGAAAAAGATTTTCGGTTCTCAATTAATCGGTTTTGCGCTTTTCTACTAATCGCCTGTTTGCAAATCTGGTATTTTAGCTGTAATACACTTAGCGAATCTGGAGTACTGTGTCAACATTCAGGATGAATTAAATTGCACTGATGTTTTTTGTAGTCATTTTATTTTAATTGTTCTGCGAATTCTTATAAATTATAGGCATTTATGCATAATCTTTAATTAATTTTAGAGCATTTAAGAATGCCTATAAATTTTCCACAAATATTTGCTTTATCCAACTTGCAAGCTATGAAGCGGTAAAAATAAATTTGATTTCATTTTAATAAAATAAACCAATTTAACTAGGCATGTGATGCTAACTTTAGAAAATAGACTACCGTAAATTTGACAAAACAAACTACATTGACAGATTTTCGAGCAATATATTTCAAGCATATTAAGAAATGTTGAAATATATGAATCATTTGTGTGTGAAAATTTGTACTTTAATTATTGCACAATCTGCCGTATGTGAAAATTTATTAATTTTTCCGTGAAAGCTCCGGTTTTTTAAACATCTTTCAAATTCTCTCTAAACCAAGAATTCATATGATCAAGTAGTATAAAGTCCATGATAGTAAGAATTACACCAGCTCAAAGTAGGCGCACCGTGTGCAAAATCTGAGCTCATTTCGAAGCAGCGGATAGGACAGGAGACTTCGCGTAGGGCATGCGCGCAGGATTTTGTAATCAGATCTGACCTTGAGCTTTTAAATGTAAGTGAAAGAGTTAGCACGCCTCTATCCTTTTTTATTTTTGGAGTCTGAATATCTTTTTTAGTCGTGAGTTATGAGCAGTAAAATTTTGTTTAAGGAAACCTTTACAGGTCTTAATATTCCTGGATAGTTTCGAGTTAAGGAAATTTTCTTACAAAGAAAACAGAAAATCGGGTAGAAATCAGTGTATTGACAAGCACAATCGTAAGCCGCAAATGCGGCGCAACAAATGACAAAGCGCAAGGGGCGATAAACGAGTTAAAAGTGACGGTTAGTGAACAATCAGAAAACAATTAAGTTAATACCAAAGTTTATTAAAATGAATGCACTTGGAACTGCCACTAGTTTCACAATGTTGAATAAATTTTCATAAACGACAGGAAAAATTTCATTTACGCATTGTATATGGCTAGTTTTGAGGAATTTTATCTGAAACTCACTTCATATATCACAATTAGTGGTACTATTTGAGGGCTGATATATTCTAGCATGTATCTTAGAATAAGCCACCGTCAACATTCAATCCAGAATCATACCAAATGCGTTTGTGAGCAGAGGAGTTCACAGCTTCCTGCATGCGATGCATAAACCCACTTATCAATATCCAAAAGTAAAGAATATTTAAATTTTACTTCTTCTGATGTGTCAACAGGAAAAAACTAAAATGTAAAAAAATATAATTTCAGCTCGAATATATGTTTAGTAACTCGACCTGACCAGAACATTTCCCGAACCGACCTCCGTGATAGACTGACCCGATTCTATCCCTGATGTAATTTATGTATATTGTGCTATTAGGTATTTTTTCTGACCATATTTTATACTAGTATTTTATTAAACTTTTTTCGCATTCTAAGTAAATATGCTTCTACTATTAATATTCTATTCTATTCTAAGGAAACGTGAATGTAATAAACCTAAAATACATAAGCGCTATAAGCAAAAGCACAAAAGCGCAAGCGGTGATAAGTGCAAGTTGAAACAGCGACTATAAGCAAAAATTTATTAAGCGATCAATTCATTGGTAGAAAGGTCAGGAGATTAATACCTAATGTTCAGATAGTAAGGGGGTAAAACCCATGACAGCAAAAAATATCCTATGTAGATAACCCCCATTCGAAACACAATTCAGGCGCGGTTTTGGCGTCGCGGCCTTGCGCAAAAAAGACATTTGTGTTTTCAGAAATTATTTATTTGTTCATTAGCAGGGTTTCCCGTTTTGATGTTAACAGCAAACAGCAACGCTTTGGCTGTTAACAGCTTTGATATTTTATTCTTACTTAGTCCTTGGATAGAATTATAAAAAATTCATAGATAGGCTCTGACATTACATGGATAGCAACATGGGCGTACGCGGGTTTCTTCTTACTGCCTTGAAAATTTTGAAAAATTAAACTCTAAAAATGAATTTCCCGACATAGTTATTAAATTTTTTTAATGTTTTAACAAATCAAAACTAGTTTTGAAAACCTGGCGTGGGGACATTCCACCAGGACTCCACATGTGTACGGATCTTCAAGGCGAATTTTAAAATTGATAACATGTCTACAAAACATATAAAACAAAAAATAAATATAAACGAGAATAAAAACCGTAGTAAAAATGGCAACAAGTCTTCTGGCTGTATCACTATACAAATCGTCTATTGTTATAATACCCGGTGCCTTGTAAATGTTTTGAAAATTGTACCGAATGGAAAGTTGATTATCCATTTTAGGAGTAGATAAAGAGCTAGAAGTGAAAAGTTATAAACGCGCACAGCACACAATTGTGAAATGCTTCAAGATAATGAATGAATATTCATGACTATCCAAATATAAAATATAAGTGATGCGTTAAAACACCGTCTATCAATGAGGTTTGCTGACTAATTGAGGCTGCAATCATTTTATCAATGAGTACGGCAATTGTCTGAATTCTTGTGAGTCTTTGATAGACTGTTGAGGGGATTGAAAGACATTCATAGTGTGTGAACGAAACAGATAATCGCCAATATGGGTTAAATTTATGTGCTGTTTTAAACAGCACTTGTTTGCTGTTTGCCGTAACAGCTTGCAGCTGTTAACGGCGTTGTTAATAGCAGTGCGGTTGGGAGCCTTGTTCATGAGCTATGTGCTTTTAAAAAATTTTTACTCAACCATTACATATTTTAGGAAATTCCTATGTTGTTTAAAGTTAGAAACTTCAAGCTTGTCTATGTATAATCTTGGAGGTCAATTGCAAAACAACATCTTCGACTAGAGAAATATAAAATAAAATTATCTGCTCAATCCATTTTTGTTTGTAGGAAACACTACGATAATTTGCAATTTAAGCAATTCCCAATGATGATTTTGATTGTTAAATCGAATAAATAAATTGCAAACTTCTGCTTGGTGAATAAAAAACGTCGAATCAATGAAGTAGAATTCCATTCTGCTACTCATTAACAATTACGTCATTAAAGTGTTCACGTAAAAAAGCAATCACCTTGATAGCAAAAACATTTAAATAATAGTGTTATATCCGTAAAAATGAAAAGCATCTTGCTTGCTTCAGTCATAGCATTTTTTATACATGCGTTGAAAATCGCCTACAGCTATTGAAACTTAATGTAATCTTACTCCATGAACAAATAATTCACTTATCCTTAAGATGTCTAAACGGGAGATGCTCTAAGCAAGAAGCAAAGTATTCACTTAATTACAATTTTATATATACAGCAAATTCTTTCCCAGGATGATTTCAATAATACCTGAAGGCAGCACTTTAATTGCCATTTAAAAATAGTTCCTAAATTTACAAAAGTTATAAGAAACATAAATTCAATAATTAGTTTATGTAAATAGAAAAAAGCACCAGCAAATTTTGTGTTGTTTTACCAAGCTATAGTATTGAAATAAAAATACATCAGCTACATTCTCTCATAGTTTTTGCTATAAATTGTGTAACACTAGTTTTTGAATTGCATTTTTGTTTATCATACATTTATTATAATAATTGGCAGTCTTTATGGAAGTTTTGATGAGAAATAAAATTGAAAATCTAAGAATCTTAACAAAATAACCATTAAAACTTTTCTAATATCAGAAAGTGTAGAAATTTTCAAGTCATTAAAAGTCAACTATTCTATTGAAGTGGCTGTTGAAGTTATGCGCTTTAGTATTTAATAAACTAGTTTGGGCTGTCATGCCAGGAGATTATTTTCGTACACATAGCTTACAGGAAAAAATTCTAGAGCATTGCCCATGCACTGAAAAATCAGATAAAAACTGTTAAGAGACATCCAGTACCAACATCCGAATCTTAATGTCAAAAAAAATTCTAAAATTGATGGAAAAAAATTGAATGAGAAAAAAATTAATATTAGAAAATGCTCGCATTTTTAAGATCCATTGCTTAAGCCGATCAGCATAAGCTGAAAAATTTTAATGCATAAAGTTAAACACACTTGATTAATTCCTGAAGATTATCACTTTCTTTTCTTGAAAGCTAGAAAACTGCTTACTTTCACTGATATATATATATATATATATATATATATATATATATATATTGCACACAAAAAATGAACTAATTGGGTAAGACAGTTACGAAAACATTAGTGTTAATACAAATTTTAACATTACAATTGGTTAGATAGGTAAATTGAACATTCCATGTTATAAATTTGTTTTCACATTGCTTATTTGATCTAGATTAAATTGTTAGTCTATTTCAGATTTTTTTCCAACAATATTTTAATAGGGTATACTTACCATTAATGGAAAAGGGTCTACATTATAAAATAGCATAACGTTTTAAGAAATATCTAAAATTCAAGCAACAGTTTGACCGGGGATGGTGACACACATGCCACAGTTATTATTATTATTATTATTTCATTTCCTCTCACAGCTTCATGCTTGTATCTTTCTCAGCTCGGGGAACTCACCAGTTCCCAGAGAGTCTGAGAGCTTTCCTCAGGACTCTAGCTGTTCCTAATAATGCTGCTTTCAATGCTAATGCTCCTCCCTGCTTTGGTACTCCCAACTCCTCAAATATCTCTTATGCTTCTTACTCACTGCTCCTAGTGCGCCTATTACTACCTGGACTACTTCAACCTTCTTTAACTTCCACAGCCTTTCTATTTCCTCTGCCAACTCTCTGTACTTGTCTATCTTCCCTTTCTCCTTGCTTTCTACATTCCTGTCCTTTGGTACTGCTATGTCTACCACTGTTCCCAATCTTTTCTCTTTGTCTACAACTACTATGTCTGGCCTCCGTACTTCTATCACTTTGCTTGTCTGGATGTTGAAGTTCCACAGTATCTTAACCTTATCATTCTCTATGACTCCCTGAGGCTTGTGCTCATACCACTTGTCTCCTACTTCTAACCCATGTTGCCGGCTCAAGCTCCAATGTACCATTCGTCCCACCTTGTCATGCCTGAACTTATACTCATTCTGCGCCAACTTCTCACACCCTGCTATCAGATGATCTACTGTCTCACACACATTTTACATAGTCTACACTTATCACTTACTTCTAATCTTCTGTCTATATGCTTCTTCACTCAGCTTGTTCTTATTGCTTGCCCCTGTGCTTCCATTATCAGTGCTTCTGTTTCTCTTTTTTGTCCACTTGTTGCTTTCTTCTCTGTCAAATTTTTCTGTGTTCCTCCAGTATTCTCCATACATTGCCTTCTGCCTATATCTTGTTTGTCTCTCTAATTCCATCCTACTCTGGTATGCTGTCTTTCCTTCACTCTTAGTTCTTATCTTCCTTAACTCCTTAGTGACCTCCAGTATTGACCCTCTAGGTTGTGCTTCTGCATACTCCTTTAGCCCTTATTCTCCACCTCCTAAATATCTCTTATGCTTCTTACTCACTGCTCCTAGTGCGCCTATTACTACCTGGACTACTTCAACCTTCTTTAACTTCCACAGCCTTTCTATTTCCTCTGCCAACTCTCTGTACTTGTCTATCTTCCCTTTCTCCTTGCTTTCTACATTCCTGTCCTTTGGTACTGCTATGTCTACCACTGTTCCCAATCTTTTCTCTTTGTCTACAACTACTATGTCTGGCCTCCGTACTTCTATCACTTTGCTTGTCTGGATGTTGAAGTTCCACAGTATCTTAACCTTATCATTCTCTATGACTCCCTGAGGCTTGTGCTCATACCACTTGTCTCCTGCTTCTAACCCATGCTGCCT
>CABFPE010000304.1:606299-620783 GCA_900660155.1 Hofstenia miamia
GACGATATCATATTGAAAAAAAAGCGAATTTGTATGGAGTTTTAATTCGCATAATAACCAAGTACTTTGTAAATAATGTTCGTGCGGCTTTGATTACTCAAATTCAAATATATCGTATCGAATAAATAAGCATTCCGAATCTGAGAAACATAACAATAACGTCAAGAACTCTACAAAACACGTTGGAATACTTGGTTATTGTCGTGTTATTACTATAATGAAAACCTAGACATAATCTCACAGTTCTTGACATTTTTAACAGAAGAAGATTCAGACTTATTGAGAACACTTTGCGATTTTTTGAATGACGATCGTGCCCGTGAACAACTGGAATTGGTTTCTGGTAACTTCCGAAATTTGAGTTCCAGTATCACCAAGTTAGAAGGCAGACTGGGTCTGGTAGATGCTATCGCAATTATTAACTCAGTTATCACCGATTTAAGTTGTGAGCCTTATCGTAAAAAACTCGGCAATTTATTGGACAAAAACCCTGATTTTTGGTAATTCCATGGGTTTGTCAAAGCCATCGCTACAACTCCTATCAACAACGAGAATCTGGAGGCTGCTTTGTACCGAAATGCCCCTCTTGTGTCTTGTGAGATCGAAGGTGTATTTTCATCAGTGGATGAAACTCTGTAGTCTAAACGACGCAATTTGACTGTTGAAACTTAAAATATCTTATGACAATTAAATGGAACTCATAATAAAAATGTTTTTCACGCAACTTTTCATCCAATTTTGACCAAGTTTTAGCGCAATTTTTAACGCAATTTTAGCTACTATATACGGTCGTGTATTTAGTAGGCAATTGTTCACACAAGCACAGACCCCAGTACTATTCGTTAGTGTTAAAAGCATGTGATTTTGTAAATTTGTGATTATTAATTAAACCTAAGAGTAAGAAATATTGTTCTTCAAATATTACACAGTTCGCTGTAATCCACATAACTCTTCTTTTCATACAAAAGTAAAAGCGAAATAGTAAAGTAACTCGCATATTGTGGAATTCCCCATGAATTTCTTTTTATTCTAAAAAATAAACTATATAAGAAATTTTGTAACGTAACAACATACGTAGAACGTAAATCGACTGCTACAAAACACAGGAAGTCTGTGAAGCTTAACAGTACTAGTAATTCCACCTTACTCAAAGATTTCTCAATAATATTAATGACGATTTTTAATTCAAATAACAAAGTCGCTTTTGTCTGCAAATATTACTCTCGACAAAATGCGAAATCTACAATTCCAACAACTTTTATACATCTCCTAGTGAGTCTGCATGCCACAAGAGCACTGAGAATTTAGCAGGTGCATAAAGAAATCGTCTTAAAGAGAAACTAAAGAATAAACAGTTTTGCTGTTATTGACAAAACAGATGTAAGTCATTAAAATGGTTCAATGCAGTGGCGCGTTTAGGATTTTTAAAACGGAGGGGGGCTGACACCTTTTTTACAGAAAAAATTGGAAGAAATGTTTTTTGACAGATATAAGATTACACAAAAGGCAATCACGTTTATCGCAGTAAATCGATTGATAACATCTTAAATTAACGAACTATTTTCAATTTTGAGGAAAAGAGAACATTTTTCTTAAGGGTTCGCAGTTGGCCCCAAAAAAGGGGGGTCGCCCCCGGTGTTTGAAGCAAAGACTTTTTGAGATTGTCTTTCAATTTCTAAACGTTTTCCTTGAAAATTTAAGAGAATTGCTTTCTCATTGCAGTCTAAATGGCATTTCCCAATAACTAATGCCAGATTAGGATTTGAAATGAAAAAAAATTAAGTCAACCAAGAAAAAGTGACCAAAGATGACTACAGTAGTCACTAAAAGTGACAAAGTGGCGCACTTGTTATATAATGGGGCAGAACGAATTTGTAACTTTCCCCGTTGACACAGTGATTGCAAGACTGAAGACCGCAATAGTTAAAAACTAAGTAAGAGCCCTCACATTGGTATGAGTAACTTTGAGTTTTCATTCATATACACTTCATTATATATAATTATTAGGAAGGAATGCTTTTCCAAAATCCTCCGCAAGCGATGGTTACTTTATGGGCAAATTGAGTAGAATCTGCTTTTATTATATTGAAAATCTGCTTGGTGTACAGGAACTCGTTGGAAGTTTCGAACATAATGCAGTTCCCTCAGATTCACTCGCAGTTGAGTTGTTGAATACTGTACATGACTTTTGACGCTTGTTGTTTTCCTTGGTAAAGCTCAAAGTCAAGAATACAGCATCATAACTGATTTGAATAAAATAAATTCGAAACAGGATTCACGTGGGTTATTAGCGTAATTGAGCAAGCACCCTCACTAGAGCGATTTTGAAGTAACCACAAATATGGCTTTACATTGTATTACAAAATGCTTACTGTTAAAATAAATGCAACTTTTTCATTTATATCTTCCTTGAATTAAAATAAATCAAGTAAGAACAGTATAAACCGATTCAAAGGGAAATCATTATTATTATATCTTTATACAAATTACTAAGAAAAATGTCAACAAGGTATCTTATTTTATCAGTATACAATAAATTGCTATTGGACACTCTCTATTGAATTAAAGTTCTGCTTGGCTCAGATCTATCATATTTGTTAGCTTAAACTGTTCTTAAGAAAGATCATTTACTACGGATATCTAGGTAGCCTTAATACTTTTGAGGAAGAATTGAAATGCTCAATTGATATAATCCAATTTTTGAATGATAATTTCACAGATAGTAATACAAACTACTGAAAAACAAGTTGGATATATTTATCTATACGCTGTGTGATGAGAAAATTAATATCAAGATACGGAAATTCAGATTATACACGATGCTAGAAAAAATTATTCCCCTTATTCAAAAAATGTTTGAAATGAGTAACAGCCTTAAGGTGTATAACCCCTATTAAAATACAGTTTTTCATTTTTTTTATTTTTTGGAAATTTGCATTTTCTAATACTAAATATGGCTTTACATTGTATTACAAAATGCTTATTGTTAAAATAAATGCAACTTTTTCATTTATATCTTCCTTGAATTAAAATAAATAAATCAAGAACAGTATAAACAGATTCAAATGGAAATCTCCTACACGTTTTCCTGTCCACAGCTATTCCTTCATCAAAAAGCAATGTGCCTATTTAAGACAATTGAATTCTAAGTTTCCAATATAAATTAAGGAATATGTTAGAACTTAATTTATGTATAGAAATTTATGAACGTTCCAAAAAATAAACGAAATTGTAGCTGTAGTGTATTAAAGTTTAAAATATTGAAATTTACCTGTGAATCTCGAAAACGTCCAGCCCAGTCTGGATCCGCAAAGCTGAGGACGCGCCGATGAATTTCTAAAATTTCGGATAAACCAAGCTCGATATCATGTGTGACCAGAGTGGAGTTAATGTATTTCAAAGCTGAATGGAGGCCGAGAACTTCATTATGCTCTTTAACTGTTTTTCCTGGAATGACATAGCCAGTATCTAATACAGACCGTGTTTCACCAAGAGAAAAAGAATTGCCTTCTAGAGCATTCGTATGATAAATGTGAAGGTAATAGCTAAGCAATTTTAGAGCTATTTAGAGGTACACATAATATTATCTCTACACATTTTATCTCAATAAAAAACCGTCGTTTCATTATTATTATATCTTTATACAAATTACTAAGAAAAATGTCAACAAGGTATCTTATTTTATCAGTATACAATAAATTGCTATTGGATACTCTCTATTGAATGAAAGTTCTGTTTGCTCAGATCTATCATATTTGTTAGCTTAAACTGTTCTTAAGAAAGATCATTTACTACGGATATCTAGGTAGCCTTAATACTTTTGAGGAAGAATTGAAATGCTCAATTGATATAATCCAATTTTTGAATGATAATTTCACAGATAGTAATACAAACTACTGAAAAACAAGTTGGATATATTTATCTATACGCTTTCTCATTTCAGTATATTGCACTGTGCAAATTTGACTGAAAATAATTCATTCCAATCTTCGGCTAAATGTTTATTTTTTGAGAGAAAACTGGTTTTATCTTGTGCAGAAACATTTGTATTTTATTTCTGTGTAGTTATTTTGTGAAAAACATGGGAAATAAGAAAAATATCAGAAGGAGAAAAAGACGATTTTTTGGTAAGAGACTATCTGACATTCAAAACGGCGGCCTCTATGAAGACAAGCTTTTTGTAACTGATTGAACAAATGACACTGTCTCACACTGCAATGAAACTTTTGAAAATACTAATAACATTAATATTGAAGCCAATAGTGCATGTAGAAATAAACTTTTGCCTGAAAAGGAGTTCTTCTCAGAAGGGCCCCTTCCTAGGCCTACAGACAAAGTTAGTGGAACTCGTACTGATAGAGAATGCAAAGTTCCTACCCTATCAGGCTTCATTTTGCTTCACACCAAAGTACTTGCAACAATTGTTGGGGTCCTGATTTGTCCATCATGCTTTTCTAGTGGACTACGTGTTGTTTCTGATGACAGAAAGTTTGGTTTAGCTGTTTATTTTAGTGTGACATGCAAAGACTGTATGTGGACTGAAAATTTTGTATCATCTCCAATGATAACAAAGAAAGGTGTCGGTGCTAAACCCTATGAAGTAAACCGAAGGATTGTAATGGCATTTCGTTCTTTTGGTAAGGGATTAGAGGCCATAAAATCATTTTGTACTCATTTGAACAAGCTCAATCCCATGACAAGAAAAAACTATGACCGTCTGGTGTCTCATTTGAAAAATGCATTTGTTGCCGAGGCGAAGGCCAGTATGAGTCGTGCAGCCGATATTGTACGTAAGAAAAGAAGGAATGTCCTGTATCTTTGGATGGTACATGGCAACGTAGAGGCCATTCTATCTTGAATGGTGTGACTGCAATTTCAACTGATGCTGGAAAGTGCCTGGATTATTCTGTTAAATCCAAGAAATGTAAAGCTTGTGATGTTTGGACTAAAAAGGACAAAAATTCCAGGGAATACCAAGAATGACATGCAAACCATCAATGCAAAATGGATCATAAAGGTTCAGCCAGTGCAATGGAACCTGCAGGGGCACTTGAAATTCTCAGCCGATCTGTCGAAAAATATGACTTCATGTATACAGAATACATTGGAGATCGGGACAGCGCGTTCTTCAAGCATGTCAAAGAAGCTGTCCCATATCCCGGCCAAGACATTGTAAAGAACGAATGCGTGGGACACATACAGAAAAGAGTTGGGTCCAGGCTGCGGGAACTCAGAAAAACTACAAAGGAAAGAAGCTAGCGGATGGTAAGGGTATCTCAGGTGCTAAAGCCAGACTAACAGATGCAGCTATAAATCGATTAAAAACTATTATGGCATCGCGATACGACAACACAAGGGTGACTTGCCAGCTATGAAAAAATCTGCAGCTGCCGTTCTTGACCACTGTGCATCTACAGATAACAACCCAAAGCATACACAGTGTTCTAATATTTGGTGTGGATATCTGAAAGACCCCAGAATTACAAACACAAGGGTTCTGGTCTGGATGATGCAGTATACAAAGTTGTCAAGTCAATATTTTCTGACCTTTGTGGGGAAGCGCTGTGTCGACGCATATACCTAAAACAATAACGAGTCACTGAACGGGTTAATTTGGAACAGATGTGCTAAAGAAGTATATTGTAGCAGACAGGTTTTGGAAACTGCAGTGGCTAGTGCTGTCTGCACATTCAACGACGGAGATATCTGCATTGCTGGAGTTCTTGGCAGACTGGGAATTGAACCAGGGGAGAATACATTAACTTCCATAAGGTCCCGCAACCTAAAGCGTATTCCCCAAGCTGATAAAGCCAGCTCTGAAAAGGGANGACAAAAATTCCAGGGAATACCAAGAATGACATGCAAACCATCAATGCAAAATGGATCATAAAGGTTCAGCCAGTGCAATGGAACCTGCAGGGGCACTTGAAATTCTCAGCCGATCTGTCGAAAAATATGACTTCATGTATACAGAATACATTGGAGATCGGGACAGCGCGTTCTTCAAGCATGTCAAAGAAGCTGTCCCATATCCCGGCCAAGACATTGTAAAGAACGAATGCGTGGGACACATACAGAAAAGAGTTGGGTCCAGGCTGCGGGAACTCAGAAAAACTACAAAGGAAAGAAGCTAGCGGATGGTAAGGGTATCTCAGGTGCTAAAGCCAGACTAACAGATGCAGCTATAAATCGATTAAAAACTATTATGGCATCGCGATACGACAACACAAGGGTGACTTGCCAGCTATGAAAAAATCTGCAGCTGCCGTTCTTGACCACTGTGCATCTACAGATAACAACCCAAAGCATACACAGTGTTCTAATATTTGGTGTGGATATCTGAAAGACGCCCAGAATTACAAACACAAGGGTTCTGGTCTGGATGATGCAGTATACAAAGTTGTCAAGTCAATATTTTCTGACCTTTGTGGGGAAGCGCTGTGTCGACGCATATACCTAAAACAATAACGAGTCACTGAACGGGTTAATTTGGAACAGATGTGCTAAAGAAGTATATTGTAGCAGACAGGTTTTGGAAACTGCAGTGGCTAGTGCTGTCTGCACATTCAACGACGGAGATATCTGCATTGCTGGAGTTCTTGGCAGACTGGGAATTGAACCAGGGGAGAATACATTAACTTCCATAAGGTCCCGCAACCTAAAGCGTATTCCCCAAGCTGATAAAGCCAGCTCTGAAAAGGGAAAAAAGAGAAGAAAAACACTTAGGGCAATAAAGAAGGGGTTTCTAGACAAAGAAAAGGAACAAGAAGGCGAATTGTATGGGTCTGGGAAGTTCTAAATAAAAGAAGTTGAACTTGAACATACTTTTTCACCAACTTATAATTTTTGTGCAGTGATATCTCCCAAACTGTTTTGTGTAGAGATGTGAAATTATACATACATGTAGAGAAAGAGTTGCTCCAGTGGCTGAATAAAATCGATTTTGATGAAAATTTATAATTAGAGAGTTATGTACTTAATTAGTAAGTACGCATATCATAATTTATCATATAAGCTTTCTGTGAGAAAATATTTTTCTTCTTATGCATTGAAGGTTTAAAGGAGCTAATTCATCCAATGCAGGTTTTCAAGAGCTTTCATATGATACCTTGGTTGGTAACATGGGGGTTATAATTTTCAAGTTATCGCTATTAAATAATATGCAAATTAGCATTAATTATGCTACGTATACTAATTAGCTAATTAGCATAACTGAAAAAAATTTGCAAAAATTTCCCTTTTTAAGCATATTATACAAGATCTGCATTTAACTAAAAAACGATCTAATTAGGGGCTAACCACCTTAATAAAAAAACACTAAGAATGCAATTGCTTTCATACTACTAAATGATATTGAAAAGCTAAATTTATACACATTTTAGAGAAAGGAGTTTGAATTTAACAACTTGATTAAACTGAATACATACATACACATTTCATATTTAACTAACAATTGCTTCTGAATAATAAATCATAAAATGTATTAAGCAAACAAGCTGCAGCTGATAAATATTAAGAACATTTGCAGTTCATTATAAATCATCTCAATTTTCTAAGAAGGTTTCGGCCCGTACTTGACAGGAAACTATGCGAATGACAGAATTAACACTCACAGCTTTCAAATTAGCACATATAATGGATTTACTTAAGGTAAAAATTTTAGTAGTTTCGTACGTATCAAAGCGCACACTCAAAGTTAAACAATTGCATTCCTATTTTGTATAATATTCTATAAAATTATTAACATTTTAATACATTTATATTAAGCTTATCGTAGCGGGGGCAGTGACGACGGAGAGGCCAGGGGGACCTCACATTTATCAAACCAAAAAATTTAAACTTTAATTATATTTTGATATTTCAAATAATACATTGTATGCCAAAAATAATTTTTCATAATATTAGTAACTACGTGGTTGTTTCACCATCAATATCTTAAATTATTGAAAATCCTTAAGGTTATTTTTGTTTACAGTGAAAACATTACATAGTTTTCGTTTTTTAAGCTTAAATTTGAGTCGCAAACTTTTTGCGAATACCGCGAATACCGATGACTTGTTCAAAGCATTGCATACAAAGTTCAGCAGAAAAAAACTGACTGAATGAGAAGTAAAAGAAATTACTACCTCTTTAACAGGACTTTTGAACTCCATCAATTTTGCCTCAAAGCCAATACAAAAAATCGTAAAGCGGATGCTACACCATTTGCTTTGTCCCGGGGTAAATGAACTATGTTAAATTCCCTTTGGCATGATACACAATGAACTGGTGCCTGGACACATGCCCGAGAGCAATTATTTTGTGACGGGGGAGATAAAAATTGTTAGACGTAAAATTGACTGCGCGGATCTAACAAATACAGCTGTTTTTGTCTCACCTTGCAAATTAGATACAAATACAAATTTAATGTAAGAATAAAAGAAAGCATTCTTCATGAATCAGCAAAATTATTGAATCTTTGATCGGATTACTGAATTTCTATTCAAATAGTAGTATTAAAAAATTGATTGCAGCGTAATTTTTGAGAAAAATCGAGAATAAGTGCGCTTTCAATATTCAGAAGGTGACACTCCTATATTTATAATTGTTTATTAATATTATTGCTGAATCGCAACAATTGCAATAACTTCACTCTAAAATAAGATGCAATCAAGTGAGTTTAACACCAATGAGAAAACTGCATTTATAGTTTAGAGATGTCCACTTTTACATATGTATTGTAATATTCAATTATATACTTTCTACGCCATTCTATAATTTCTAAGTTGATTTGCCCTTTTGGAATTATAATATGAGATATTATAAATACATAATGAAATTTCTGATAAAAGGCGAATTTTGATAATATAAAATTAATTCACTTCACATATTTGCTATACCTTGAATAAAATTTCTAAATAATGAAGATTGAAAGAATTTAAACTTACTGACAAGCATTGCCTTATAAACGATTCGTAGTTCGAAATTTCTAACATTATTTGAAAAACACCCTAGTTCAAATATTTTGAAAACACACAAACTGCACTTACATTTATTTTATTGCTCATATTTTTCAAGAAAATTTTTTTAGCACCCCTGTCGTCAATAAAAACTACGTTTATAAAAAACCATTTTTAAGGATGTGTTTTAGAAAAATTATTACAAATTCTTTAATAGAAATGATAAAAAACGGGTTATATGACGAATATAGTTCAATTACTAAAGTTTTGTGGCAAAATAATGCTAATTAATGTTCACTTTGGTATTATTAAAATTTTCTAAATTGTTTTTTTGAATATAAATATTTTGAAATAATATAACTACGAGAAATTCTTAACCGTTCGAGTACTCTCCTTTTATTTTACGTATCTTTCAATGTGCGATTTGGGTATTTTTTTACCCCTAAGTGAACTCAAACTGTAGAACCATACCATTTCTGTATACTTTTGAAATATTTATCTAGATATTTGGCGTTTCTGGTATCTCATAGCTTGGAATGAGTTTCAACGTGCCAAATTAAAATGCTCAATTCATCTTGGAACTAACTTATTTCTACAACTAAGTAATGAGGAATGAACTAAAATGCTCGATACAAGTTGTTACACGAAGGGCTTTGTGCCATTGGCCTCTTTGAAATATAACACTGTTTTATTTCATGGTTTGTAGCCGAGCACGCCGATATCTTCTTCGGGGACAGATGATACACGAAGGGTAAAAGGCCATCGTGTAACATCCGCTTAATAGACATCTTGCAGTTCTTAGAATTAAATCTAAGCGATTCTTGTGAAACATTACTCCAAATCGCCTATGCTCATTTTAAGGCAATTTTAAACAATTTGAAAGGAACATGTTGAAGAAAACTGACATCAAGAATTAAAGACGACTTTGAAAACAAATCATTTCTTTGCAAGTTAGAACTGTGGCCATTTATTTTCAATGGATCTAACCTAATCAACTCTTGTTGAAATTATACAGTCATATTTATACGAATAAATAATATCATGATTTTCTATGATAAGTTGATTGAAGACTTGGCTCCAATTTTGCAATTGGTGCTGAATGGGCAGCTGGAATGGTCTTGTACCTCATTTTCATAGCGCAATCGGGACGGACCGAACCTGAGCTTATGTTCTAATTGATATTTGAAATACATGGTAAAATTTAAAATCAACTTGAAAACTTAAACGTTGTAAATAGCACTAAACATTCACGTCAAATTTTATCAGCCTGCATTGTATTGGTTTTGAGAGCTGTAAGTAAAGACTTATATGACATGTTTGTTGAATTAGATTAAAAATGTAATTGATTTGGATATGTACGTATTAATTATTACATTATGCAAATTATCCAATTAAACTACTATATTGAATATATTGACATTAATTAATGAGAATAAGTAAACTGTTGACAGTATCTCTTAGTCATAGTTCGATATTGCAAAATAGTTTGTCTTCAGTCGTCATTTGGAAAGTTTTCTGAAAAAGATTTGTGATTAGTAAAATAAATTATCTTTATTACAAAAATGTGTGTAGTTTAGAAATGTTGAAATTTATAGAATTTATAATAAATATATATATATACAGTACCGGCCATAATGGTTCGGACAACTAACAATTCGACAAACTGTCATCAATAGCTTCAGTACTAGAACCTGAAATGAGATAAATTTAACACTCGTGAAGTTACATGTCTTATCTAACAGATGTTAAAATCTTAAATCATTTGAGTTAGTAGAACACAAATTGCAAAAAAATTACTTTTTCATTGTACAAATTCATTTGGACAAAAATGTTCGTACAAACAAAATAGAATCTGACATATATTTGAAATTTACTAACTAAATGAAATAAACATAGTAATAAAGTAATTAGCAATTTATTATTGGGTATGGTACCCTATATTTTCAATACCGGCTTGACATCTTTAACTACAAGACGTCACAAAATTGTTGTATTCTTCTTGTGTTATTTTACTCCATTCATCTTTCAAAGCCGCCCCAAATCCTGCAAATTTCCGTGGATTCCTTTCTTCTAAGCGAATCCATAAATTCTCGATGAGATTTCTTGCATAAAAATGCGATCTTCAGCAGAAGAGTTCTTGACAGCTGGTACCAGATACCTCTGCAGGAGTTCCTTGCACACTTTCGAGTTTATTCTTCTTTCCAGTCGAACTAAGAGACTTGTGCCGTTTGCTGAAACGATGCTGAATACCTCCATTAAATTTGGCACTGAATTTGACGCACTTTTGAACAATCCTTAGCCGCTTGATCGAAGAGCAAATCTATTTTCATCGGATCCAAACATTGAACTTCGACTTGTCACTGAACTACACTTTTGCCCAGTCATCATCCATGTAGAAAACATTCTATGCAGCAAAGACTAAACTAGTATTCCTGTTCTTCTTGCAGAATCAAGGATTTCACAACTGAAGTCCCCATGCAGGTTTAAGACTGTGTAAAACAGTCTTCCTGGATACTCTGATATCAAGGGAATTAATAGCTTCCCGAGGAATTGCCGCTGCACTTTGAAACGGCCCTTGTGACCTAAGCTAAACAATGCAGTATCGTTTCTTGCTGAAGTTTTGCGGGGGTCTGCCGCTTGACATACCAGAGCCACCCTGCTGATAATTGCCAAAATATCACTAACAACACTTATAGGTCGCGTGACAGTTGCCCTTATTGACAGATTAGTGCCACTTGAGGTGCCTGTATCAATCCAAGCTTTTTAAAATATTTATTCGGATTGTTCAAACATTGTTGTCCAGATAAATATCTACAATGAAAAAGGAATTTTTTGCAATTTGTGTTCTGCTTACTCAAATGATTTAAGATTTTAAAATCTGTTAGATAAGTCATGTGGATTTACGAGTGTGAAATTTGAACTCATTTCAGGTTCTAGTAATGAAGTTATTGATGGTTATTTTGACAAATTGCTAGTTGTCCCAATCATTATGGCCGGTACTGTATATAGTATTTACTAATGGAAAAAGAATTGTTTTCTCCTTGGCAACTAGATCAAGTATCAAAATTTTCTATACCTATTGGCCTCATATTATATCTTCATCTCACTTTCAAAACCTCGGCGTAGCCCATGCATAACACATTGATAAAGTTTAAACAAACGTATTATAAAAACCTTTCTCGAGAAGCCTTTCGCAACAAAGGATCATTAGATGGAAGCCGCGAAAGAGCGTCGTGCTTACGAGCAATCCGTTCGTATAGCTTCCGATCAACTTCATCTACCTGCTTGGCAACGCGATGTAAAGCCTCAATCGAACGAGAATATCCAGGTTCAACAGAAAGTGCACGACGATACATTGAATCGGCCTAAAACCAAACAACTATTTTATAACTAATTAGAACATGCATGACATTACCTCTACAACACCACTATCACTAGTTAATTGTTCAAGGAACAATCCAAACATATGCCAGACAATTGCAGATTGTGGACATAACTTTGTTGCTTGTTCATACAATTTGCGAGCTTTGTCGACTTTGCCGATCTTTGCGAACTTCTGCGCTTGCGCAATAAACGCGGCTGCACCATCGCATATTTGATAGTATTTTGCTTCTGAGAGAGAAGCTAAATACAAATCAATTGTAATATAATTAAAAGTCATAATATTCTAGGGATAAATAAAATCATGAAAAATAAAATTTAAAATAACAATTTTGATCAATTGTTAGACAAAAAGTCAATGAAATGAATATAATTCTTACAAGTATAATTTCGTGATGACTCCGATGGAATTTCAGGCAATGCAAGAGCATTTTGAGAATTGACCTTCCAAGGCACTTGAATAGCACTATTTTGTAAATTTCTCCACAGGATGGTTAATAGTATAGCAGGCGTAATGCCAATACATGCTTGTTTTAGCATGAGCCGATTAACTTAATATTGTTTGAAGGGTTGTGTCTAAATGATACAACTATATTACTGCGAATTGGATTCATTCTTAAACAAAATGCAGAGCCTATCTAATATATAGACGACAACAACAACAACAACAACAACAACAACAACAACAACAACAACAACAAAAGTCTAAATTAAGGATTCATACAAGAAGGAATCCAGTCCTGCGAGTGAGTATGTCATACGGCAAGGAATAATGTCTTTAAGAGGATGATCGTCATTCCGTATAACATTCTCATAAAGCCTCTGGTCTTTGTCTTTGATTATGTTCAGAATGCCCGTATAAGTATGGATAATACCAAGCTTTACAGCGCGTTTTTGAACTCTGTCAATATGACTCAGTGTTGCACTGCTTTCACCGCCCCAAACTGTAGCTCCGTAAGTTAAAACTGGCAGGACAATTGTGTCATATAGATATTGCAGTTCATCAGCCCTAAGACCTTTATGTTTGAGCTTCCGGAGTAAGTAAACCAACGAAAGTCCCTTCTTTGATTTTTCAACGATGTGTGTCTTAAAACCGAACTTTGAGTCAAATCGCACTCCAAGAAGTTTCATGTCCACGACTCTAGGTATCCCATATATTTCACAAGGGGGTTGGACAGATCGCGCAAATTGTAAAACTATTTCATGGGATTTTTCACTACAGATAACAAACTGGTTCCTCTGACACCAGTGGAGGATATGGTCGATACCAAGTTGGGCATGATCTATATTGCCACGCCCGGCAAAGCATGGGGTTTTGTCGTCTGCAAATCTAACCATGGCTGCATCAGGAATATCTTCAATGTCGAGTTCAGCCGTACCCACGTTAAAAATGAATGGACCTCCGACGGTCCCCTGTGGTACGCCCTGATTTACATATTTAACGGTCGATGATGAATCCTTATAAGTCACATAAAAGCCCCTTCCAGAGAAAATCAGCGCACCAGTTGATCACGTAGGGGTTAATTTGAGGTCGCACTTTGGCAAGACCACTTATCACCAGGCTGTGTTGAATCTTATCAAATGCCTTGGATAAATCTAAGGAGATAATCCGAACATATTCATAGCCTTTCTTATAGAAATCGCTACAATAATTTTGCAATCTAATTAGCGCTGCTTCTGGGGATCCGTTCTGCCTGAATCCAAATTGGGTTTTCGGAAGCCACTTATTGTAACTGGATTTCACAAACTTGTGATAAACTAATCGTTCGAAGATCCTGGATATAATGTTGGTAATCGAAACAGGCCTCATATTCTGAGGACCAGGCGGCTTTCCTGGCTTGGGAATTGGCGACACACGAGAGAGTTTGAACTTTCGTGGTAAGACTTGCTCACGAAGCGACCGGTTAAAGAGATCCATCAACGGTACTGCTAGGTTGTGTGCATTGTCCTTGAGAACCCACGCGGGAATACCGTCCGGTCCTGGAGCAGTCTTGTGGACTGAACAGAGAGCACTATAGACTTCATGAAGTGTAAACTCAGGTGGAGAATGGTCGTCATTAACAAGTTGCGTGAGTGGCGTGTAGTTAGTCGTTGTACATATATCTGCAAAATAATTTGCCAAGTCTTCTGCACTAGGACCGCCTTGAATATCGTTCGCTGGGCA
>CABFPE010000304.1:648859-661346 GCA_900660155.1 Hofstenia miamia
AAATCGTTTATATAATTTTCTTCAAGAAATTGGTGATGTTGTTCAGTTTAGGTCTACACCAAAATCTGTACTTATGAAGTTGGTTAATAATTATCTTAAAGGACTATCGATTTTGAATAAGGCACAGCAAAGTAATGCTAGAAAGTTAACCAAATTTGCATAATCAATTTAAATTTTGTAAAATGAATATAATCTTTAATGCTTTTTAATCAAGGCGTAATTTACCTGTTATCTTACATGTAACATTTGATTTTTATTTATAAAATAATGATGTCGCATTACAATACTGATGTAGCTATTAGATATATATAGTGATTTTGTAATTTTAAAAACATCTAAATGCTATAAATTTCATTGTGTATGAAAAATATCATTTTGGCATGAAAATACAAAATATTGAGCCAGCCCTCAAGTTTTAAGTGAGATTTTCGGTGTCATGTCCTGTTATTATGTACTCCTTGGTTTAGACGTAAATGTCGAAATAACTATATCCACTGTTTAGAAAATGATCATAAAAGCTTTTATAGGTTGCTATTGATACATTTTCAAAACGATAAATATTTATGTAACAGCTTTGCTATCATTAGATAAGAGAATGCTATAATTAATTTCTACAAAGCATTTTCTGTTAGCATAAATTGTAAATTTTAATTTCGCTTGCATATAAGTTTTCAAATTAGAGATAAATTGATCCGTTAGATGGCTACAACATTTACAAAAACGATGTTATCAATTTCTCCATATGTCTGAAAATTATGTTTCTTCAATTATTATCACAATTACATATTGATCCTGCAACAACTCAAATCCTTAGTTTCAGGAACCAGTATTTGAGACTGGCCTAAAAATTTCAATATGACTACATATTGCCACAGAGCCCTAATAGTTTGATTATAGTAGTTTATTTGAGAAAACAAAATGCAAAATATCACTAGATGTGTAAGTGAAATCTAAATGATTAATAATTATGCAGTAATTTTGTATGCCCATTATTGGTAATTAGTAATGGCCCAATATTGGCAAGGTATCCAAATGCCAATATGCATGACAACAATGGCCCAGCAATGTCATTCTACTTGGGTTACAATCTGTTTATTATTGGTAACATACGCAATAGGTATTTACACATGCCATTGTTATGATTTCGAACGCCACATTGTCTGAAATCATATTTAATAGACAGCATGCTGTAATCTTATAAAGTCATTTGATATGATGCGATAACAATTGAATTTCTACTCAGCTTTCTCCAATGTAGTCAAGATTTTAGAATGCAAAAAATTATATTTTTAAAATTTGGGTAATTAAGTTATAACTAACAATTTGAAAGTTTTCACAATTATATAAATATACTAATGAAACAAGAAAATATTAATTTACACATTTTAATAAATATCAGATGAAAAAAATTCATAATTTGATTCAAGTATGGGTATGCTAATACATGTATAATATTTTAGCTCACTAACATGTGCGTAACTTATATATGTTAGTCGCACTTATCAGGGGAGTACACAGGATTTTCTGACGGGGAGACATCATCGTCATTACCCCAAAAATTTTTGAAAATATTGAGAAAATAGACCTTACAAATTGCATTTCACGATCCTAGATTTTAAATTCTTCAATTTTTTACAAAAATTTTCTTGATTTGTCCAGTCAAAATCAAATTTGGAAACCTGACGGGGGGACATTTCACCATGTTCACACTTATAGAATTTTTTAAACTCTAAATCTTCACTGAAACTTATACTAATAATATGTTGTGTATTTATTACCTAAATCAAATCATATATTTGAATATTGCTGTCTACATTTATTATGTTATTAACAAAATTGGAAAATATTGCAAAAGTCGTTAATATACTCTCTAGCAAAATAATAGCCTAGAAGTAACGCATAGGAACGAATGAATATCATCAATGGTAGTTCGCTACTAATTACTATTATATATATATATATATATAGAAATACACATAAACAGTATTCAGATGGAATAATTGATAAATATATGTATTAATCAAACGTACATGTTTTATACTGAAATCCAAAAAATTAACAAAAACACAAGCAACATAGATACATTATTTCTGTTTTTCTGTTTATACATTAAATTTTTTCTATGCGAAACCAAGGCCTACTGTAATCACGGCCTGGCGATTTGCAGTGAAATTTACAAAAATATGGCCGAATTATCCGACTCATTTCGACAGTTTTTTTGGAGTAAAATGGCCTTACAAAACCAATTTAGCACCAAATGGAAAATAACGATTGCCCAGTATAAGTAAACGGTCACAAGCTACTTGCATGAAATTGTTTCACGGCTGCATTTCCACAAGGAAAGTCAAAATTATGTGAAAGCCGCTTCAACTACACCTTCAAATTCTATGATGGATAGCGAGAGTGGTTTCTCCGTCTTGCCAGATTTTTTCTTTCCATGCTGCGCAAAAAGATGCGATCTTTAATTCTAATTGTAATGATTTATATTGATTTCGGCAAGCGGTAACAGAGCAGGAAGTTGCAAAATACTTTGCACTTGATTCCGTACGGTATGACGATGTCGAGGATGACGACAGCGACTAACATTGAGCTATTTGTATGTTTCGATTTTGATTTGTTTAGAGCGAATTGCTTATATAATCATGTTCACGCTCTTTTCCTCTATATGGGTGTTCTAGGGGTAATTCCTTTTATCTTTCAGTCCCCATCGGAGTTACCATGCGGTGGGATGGGAATGGGATGGAAGCTAAAGACAATTCTCACGTCAACCCTGATATATATATATATATGTATATATATATATATATATATATATATATACATATACATATACATATATATATATATATATATATATATAAATTACGTATTTAGAAATATTCTTCATCATAAAATTCCACTCATTATAGCAACAAAAATTCCCAGATACTTACTAAATTATGACTTTCAAAATAATTTATTATTATTTACATCCGGACCTCAAAATTAATGCTTATATAGAAAGTTAAAATTGACATAAATAGTTCAGGATTGCAATTACCATTGAGATTACATTAATGCTAAACTTGGTAGATTTATATATTTATCATAAATATGAAATTATTTCAGTTTTCTTTTAAATACTTTTAAGGAATGTGCCTGGTAGGATCTCAAACATTTATTATAATTCTTAATTAAAATTGTTTTAGCAAAAACAGAAATATTTGAATTACTTAATAATATAAAGGTGTGTTTCCAAGTCATTAATCTGATGTCAAATCCATTAAGCAAATTGCTATATTCATCTCACCACTTAAGATTAAGACTAGAAGCATTACATTTAGTTATCTCTTGCTTTTCCTTAGCTTTTCAGAATACAAATTGCATTATACAGAAGCCAAACGAGGTTACAGAAGCCAAAGAAGACAATTGGATAGATCAAGATACATTGGCTATTGAGGCACTGGGAGCAAATTGCCAGCATCATAGCTTCACCATTTTTAAACTAAGGAAGGCTTGCAAATGAATTAGTTACTTCTCACCATTGTGCTATATTATTATCACATTTCTGTGTTTTCAATTTCAATCAAAATATAAATTTAATTTGATTACTCTCAATGTAGTCACTAATTATTTATCTGTAAGGGTTGCAAATTTATTTTTATTTCACAATTTCAGACAAGCAATATATAAAATATAAATTTTACCTGTGGAGCAATTAGAATGAAAAGTATGTAGAAAACTACAATAAAAAGAAGAAACATAAATGTCCAATCATTTCTCCAAGAATAGAAAAAAGACAAATTTGAAATGCTTGAAATTTTGCAAATTTCCCTGCTTGGCATATTGCATGACACTTTGACAGAACTGCTCATAATCATGGTGTTTGAAGGCATTCCTGAATAATTAGAAATTGAAAATGTGAGTTTTAGAAGAAACGATTTGACTATGATTTATTATGTTATTCTATAATGTGTTTCAAAAAAAATATACAAATTTTTACGTTTCATACATTCTTAGGAACTTATCAAAATGTTACGAAATTTATAGAAAGACAATTGTGGGCATGAACAGTCAAAACTAATGTAAACAATCAATTAATGATCCTCAATTGTTGTCTGATGGCTTGAGTTCCAACAGATTTCACTTGATGGTAGCTTTTGTTAAATTCAACAGCAGACAGTACTGCAAAATCCATGTAACCATATTCCATATGCAAATGCAATTTTTTGCAGATGGATGGGTACTTCAGTAGCATGGAGCAATGCCTCACACTTCAAGATATTCAAGAGTTTTTTAAAATGAAAATTTGGTTACTTTACAATGGCCTCTGGGTTCCCTAGATTTGTACTCCATTGGAAATGTATGGAAATTTATCAAATGCAAAGTCAAAAGAATGTTTTTGAAAACAAAAAACTGAGCCCATTGATAATATTTAAACTGCTCCAGGCCAACAAATTTCAAGTTATATCAAAAAAATCTTATTGAATCTCTTCGAAAATGACAAACACTTTGTATCTGAAATTCTCTAGGAGGATTATTTATTGAAAAACAGCAAACACTACAGTGTATCATGACCTTTCTCTTTCATATTAGTCATTTGTTATTTACATAGAACTATACTCTCTAATATATTTAACCTACAAAATTAAAATTTTGTCTAATTTTTTTGTCACATTGTATTTATAGAAAAAACTCAAATATAAGGAGTGTTAATCAAATTGCCAAATTAGCTAAAATCAAATGAAATACAATGATAAAGGGTGTCCGACATTAATTGTGTCACTTTTTAATTGAATCTACTGTCATACTGACATGGTTGTAAAATCTCCACGTAATTTTAATGGCAGGTGTTTTGCAAGTATATTTAGTTAGCAATTCCTCAATTTAAAGTTTGTTGTGAGATACTATATTACTTTCGCAGACAAATTTTTGCCAAAGTATGTAAACATTTCTTTCAATAGGGATATCATTGAAATACAATTAAAAGAATATTATCTCATGGTACAACAGCCAGAAAAGCTAGAAAAGACAACATGTGTTCCATAAAACAACTAATACACAAAAGAAGCAAGTTTTTTCAAAGTTTCAAAACAAACCAGTCTCTTTAATAAGATATGCATCCAAAAGTACTGTTCATTGGACTTTTTGTTGCTATAAATACATACAGTAACGGCCAAAAGTTTATGATCATTTTGCGATTTAGTTGAAAATGTCTATGAAAGAGACAGAATTTTACATTTTAAATTCTAAATTCAAATCGAATTGAGATAGATAGGAAGAAGAAGCTTTCATCCACATGTCAAGCACAAATCAAAGCATTGTCAAATGAGGGACTGTCTCAGAGGCAAATTGCACTTAGACTGAAGATCTGCCAAAGCACATTACACATTGAAGAGGATTCACCAGACAGGTGGTTACAAGTCAAAGTCTCAATGTGGGCGACGACAAATTGATCGAACGTCTTATTATGTCCTCTCCTAACATGTCCAGCAAAAAAATTCGGTCGAGATTGGATATTCTATCCACCGTGCCAAGTGAAAAGACTATTTGCCGGAGATTATATACCAACTTGGGCTTGAAAGCTTTCAAGCCAATGAAGAAGCTGTTACTGAATCGAAAGAACATAGAAGATCGTCTCCTGTTTGCAAGACGATACGCCAATTGGACATCTGAAGACTGGTCTGAAGTCATGTTCAGTGACGAGAGCAGCTTTGCCAGTTTCGTACTGGACGTACATTTAAGAGAAGACCACCAAATCAGCGATTCAACTCTGAAGCATTCCGTCTTGGTGATGGATTGGGGGCTGCACTTCTGGGTCTGGTCGAGGTGGCCTGTTTTTCCTACCACCTCGTAACACCATGAATGCAAAGAATTATCCTGAAATGTTGAACGAAAAGCTCCCTCTCTGGATGACACTGAGATAAGCCAGCATTTTTCAACATGAGGGTCCTCGTGTCATTGTGCAAAGTTGGTCAAGACTTGGCTTCAGCAACACACTCTCACGGAGTTACCAAACCGGCTTGGGACCTGACCTGAATGTCATAGACAACTGCTAGGTAGTCATGAAGAGAAAGGTAGCAGCCAAGAATCCTTCATCATACAGTGAGCTATCAAGGAAATATGGAAATATGAAATCACTCGAGAATTCTGTGCTTTGTTGGTGTTTTCAATGTCTCGCCGGTTAAAGGCGGCCATTTTTGCTCGCGGGCGTTTAACTCGCTGCTGAACTTTCACTGACAGCAAAATTTGATTGTCAAATATATAATTTGTTTTTTTATAATTTAGTTTTCAAAAAGCATTATTTGCGATTTATTGATAGGTGATCATAAATTTTCTTATCCATAGCTTTAGAAGACCTGCTTCATTGGCTACTAATAAGCAAAATATATTTTAGCCTGACCGGGTAACGCAACATAGTGAGTACTACAACTCACAGTTGGAATCGGGTACAGAATTTTGGCACCGAAACCGAACCGATATTTTTAAACACATACCCGAAACCAAGTATACCCAAAATTTCCCAAAATGCACAGCATCTTACTCGAATCCTACCCGAAATGACGGACGGCATAAGTTAACTATTGGTATTTGAATGCTCCAGAATTAATGTCAGCTGATAAATATAATTGCAGCTGTGTCAATAATGACCTGTTTCCCAGGAAACCTACCATGCAAACGCCATAAACAAATAACTAAATAATTATTGAATTAAGGTCGTCTTAGGGCACTTTGAAGTAACTGGCGTTTTCCCAGAACATGTGGGCATCCCCGAGACCGTACTCGATTTTTCTAGGATTTTGTACAATAAACCGAATCGAACCGAACCGTCGGTTCTCCTGAACCAATTCCAACTCTGCTACAACTACACTATTGAAAACTTTGAAAATAAATACAGTTCCTATTGAAGGAAATTCTCCAGCTGCACCAATTATTTGGCCTATTGAACATTCAATTTTCAGACTATTTACATGTTTTTACATAAGATTTAAAAAGTGACACAATTAATGTTGAACAACCTCTTTATTAGTTTTAGTAATGCAAAATTCTATTAAAATTTCAAATTGCTGCGCAAATAGCCACAGCTTAGATATGTAAACAAAATTGTTGGAGTAAACTAACCGTTCTATGCGACTCTAAAGCAGAAATTAGAAAATTTGGCTCACGACGGATTGAAATTTTAAGAAATGTCCTCATTTATATTTGAGCAGAGAAGTGCATAAAATCATTTAATTAGCCATTTGAATGAAGTTAGAAATCTAACTGCCAGATCGTATTTGCGTAAAATATTTTTGATGCTTCCCTATATATCAATATCAAAGCAAAACCATCTTCAAACTTTGCTTGATAAAAGATAATTGTTTAATAGTGCATATTATTAGAATAATAATAATAAAAACGTTTTTATTTAAAAAGTGACAATTATATACCTGATAACTTATCAAATAGCGTCAATAGAATTGTACAAAATGCTATTTACATTAAAATAAAGCATGCATAGGTTGCAGCATTACTCCAAAATAATTAGGTACGTGAAATATAAAAATGCCTTTCTTTAAAATATTTGGTTTTATAAATACACATGTTGGGGGCAGGTTTTTCAGTTTTCTACAAAGCAGCAGACAATATGTACTACATTAATATACATACCGTAAGTAAAAAAAATTCAAATACAAATTAACATGAAAATGTAAGTCAATATTTGGAATTGTTATGTTAAAGAAATATTGTAAGTTCATGCGAAACATTGTAGCAATTAATCTCCTCTTAGATAGAACAGAAATTTTTCTTAGAAAAGATGATGATAACCGTGAAAATACAAAGGGGAACACCCCTCAGATAAAGGATAATTCTTTACAAAGTGGTTCAATCAAAGGTTAAACTTCCAAATCAAACACTTAACATTTTATTTTACCTTGCACCACGTACATTATCATTGTTTTACAATGTTCCCAGAACTCAATAGTGTTTGTTGCACTTCTGCTATGCTTAGCGCCAATGAAAATGCTGCATAATTCTTTAGATTTCCAAAATATATTTATTAAAGTGTTTAATTAAATCTGTAGTCGATTTGTTAGATACACACTAAGTTAATTAAACGCAGACTCTGTTTTGATTTACAATCAGTCAATACGAAATTCATGAGCATTTTAATAAATATATTATTGTTAAAATAGGTTGTTTGCATGCGATTGGATACACATCTAACCAATCAAATTTGAATTCAATTTTGAAGAACCTGAAAAATATAGTTTACGAAATACAAATTTAAAATCGTCTTGAGTTATGCAGATAAAGGGTTGCTTTATTATTTACGCATTAATTTTAACTCTGTTTGGTAAGTGTTTTCAATTTTAAAAAGTATATAATCGAACTATAAGTACATTTTGAAATTTTTCAAAGTGATAGCTTTGTAAAAACTTTTTTCATGTAATCCCTAATATTTTCTTGGCATTGCAAATTACTATAAAATCTATAAATAATTCTGTAAAAAATGCGCATATTTATATATAGCATGTACATTTCCGAGAAACCCATTAAATATTTTATAGCATCATTAAGTAAATATCGAAGAAAAATGACAATTAAAGAAAAAATTTGTTAAATTTGTGTATGTACATTTTTACATGTATGATTTGTTGAGATACAATCGTCAATGTACCAATCATGGTAATGAAAATACAAAATAAAATTGATTATATCAAACTCTGGATTTGGAATTGAGTAAATGTGATTAATTGAAGGTCGATTAGAATTCTTGGAAACTGTTAGGTGCATAACATTTGTTTGGTTGGGATTAGAAGTTTCTAGTAAAGCAAATATTTAATAATTAATAAGAATAAATAAATGTCGAAAATTCAATTAACAATTCCAAGAACTTGACATATTGTGACAAGCGGACATTGAGATGCGCACTATGTCAGTTTCTAATGTTTCTAAAGTTTTTCTATTTAGAGTTTTGATTGGACTTTACGTGATTATTATCTAAAATATTCAGTCTCCGTCTTGTATGTAAGACCATTTTCCATTAAAAAACTAGTAAAAATTGGGAATTTAAAACAAAAACATTGTAATGCTCACAGTTCTGTTTTGGCACAATATAAAATAGCATTATGACAGACGGATGCACAATGCCGATGCCACCTGTGAAAGGGCTCCCTGAGATTTAGTTTTATTAAAATATTTTACAAATAACAATGTCTTATTGTGGTTCGTTCAGTTTAATATCTAAGGGCACTCTGATGATAAGATTAAACATAGATATAAAATCCACTGAGAATTCAATCCCTTCTTTGTAATATTATACAGTATATCCTGCAGCTAAATGTAGAAAATAACTTTTAACAAGACAATGTATCAAAAGTTCAACTCACCAAATATTGCGACATGTTAACCTTATTGCCTATATTCTCAACAGTAGTTCTATATTTAGCGGTTATAAATATTTCATTTACTACTCTTATTCTTGCACTTTGGCCATTAAGCAAATGCTAATAGCTATACTGCAGTATCATTATAATTTTTAAGTGGGTGATATTTGTTTCATTGCTTGAAGGAAAAATTAAGGTTCAATTCTATTCGTATATTTTCTCTCTAGTGACTCAATTCTACGCACTCGTGCCAGTACAAAAATTATCTTCAAACATTATCCATAGTTTTGATTTTGTTATCATATTTCCAATGCTCTTATTGCTCCAAGCCTTAAGGAATATCTTGTATGTTTATATATTATCAAATAATACTGAACTAAAACTGATTTTATAAAACACCACTAGGTCATTATTATACATGGATGTACATGTACAACAGTGGTCATTGGTTGATTTCTTGCACAATAATGCAGTTGTATGGAGTTATATTATGCACCGCAGGCCTATGTGATTGTTTGTTCGCTTATGAACATAGCCCATCTTTTGAAGTAAATATCATTCAGTGTTTATCAGAATTTTCTTTAGGTATTTTGATCATAAAAAATATGTGAGATATAAAAATATGAATGAATTATTTGAATCAATTAATTTAAATATCTAAGATCAGAATGCAATATTAGATATGCGTAACCGCTTGTAATCATAGATGTAAAATTGAATTCAGGGAAATTGTTTCGTAGTCAACTCACTTAGTCCACGGTCAGCTATGCATAAGCTGATATCGAATTGTTGCCAATTCAGAAGTTCATGCTATCATATATTATGAAAAACTGCAAAATATGAATATTTTACAGAGAAATTATCTGACCAAGCCGGCATGAAATTCAAAAATTTCACCCCTACCCGAATACTATTGTCATGGATGTAATTTTTGGAATAAAGATTTTCTAGACACAACGAATATATATATATATATATATATATATATATACAAGGGTGTCGTAAACAATGTATACACAATAAAAATAATTGTAAGCGTAGTGTTTGGTAAACTTATTTTTTATAGTTTTGTCTGTTTTTTCATTGCTTGTTCTCAAATTGATGTCAACTTTAATCCTGTCATACAGACTTTCTAGGACTTTGCTGAAAACCTTCCAGAACTTTTTCCTCCTGTGTAGAACTTGATGCTGTTCTTGGTCTTTCCATTGACTTCAGACTTATCTCTAATTCGATGTTAGAGGTTCTCTTTGAAATTCCTTACTAAATTGTCTTTGCACTTCAACTGCATTTTCACATTTTCAGTAAACTTTTATAATATTTTTTCTCTCTTCAAAGTTAAATCTGGTTGTCATTCCTGTTCATAAATATACAAAATTTAATTTATTTAAAATAATATAGTCAAAATTTTTACCAAACACTGCGTTTACATTTATTTTTACCGTGTATACATTTTTTGGGACGCACTGTATATATATATTTAATAGTATTTTGAGAACAACGTTTACCGATAACATGTAATTTGCGAATTCTATTTATAGCAATGAGCATAACAGATTTGAATTTCAGAGTCAGCAATAACTTATTTCATTGACCGACCAATCACTGTGGGTGGCAATCAACTAGGTTTAACAAGAACTTCCTTGCTATTTAATCAGTTTTTGCATAACATATTTAATAATATTTGAAACATTCGCTATTAGGAATATATTTAATTTTTGATTATCCAATTTCGCGGCCAAATGACGAAAAATCTTCAATATTTAATGCAGTTAGAAAATTTCCTTATCATGAGTTGACAATTTCTCGTATATAAATTATATATTATTTATATTGAAATAAATAATTATGACATCAGCTGTTGAACAAAATATTGAAATTTGGTGTGCTGGGACCAATGACCAAATGTAAGCATTTGGGCTTTAATAATTGATTGAGATCTTGTATTTTAAATCAGGCCTATCAATTTTCCGCGCAAACGCGGAAATCTGCGGTTTTGGTGAAATATTGAATGGATCTCGAGATTTATAAAAATATGCTGTAAAACAAAGGGGCGATCGAGGGGTCTGGGTCATATTTCCTCTACTGACTTTAACATTTAATAATAGCAGTTTTTAATACATTGGAATTGAAGGCATTCATTTATTTAACACAGTATGACATCTTATTTTAATGATATAAAACTTATAAGTACACTCATTATATCATAATGATTCGTTTTACTACGTGGTATTCTGTTTTGTTGAAAATTTATCTGGTGCATTGTGTATATAAATACATTATAATTCGCTTTTTACAAGATTACAGGGATCTTATGGATTACAAGGTTCACTAGATATTTAAACTAATTTGAAAAATGTTGAATTGGAATTTTATCATTGAAAAATTGTTAGGTAATCTCGAAATTAGCCTCAGATTGCAGGAAATAGCCCTATATGGCACTCGCTGGCGTAGGTTGCGAGCACACAATGAAAATATTTTCCCTGAAATTGTTCATAACTGTAGTCAGGCCTGTTAATTAGCTCTTCACTTTTTGCAGTTTAAGGAGATTGCAATTGTTAGAAGTTCTTCCTTAGTCTGAAGAATGTTGCCATCTTGTTGAGATTTTCAGCCATGCCCGACCCGACCCGACTCAACCTGAATACGAATATTAGAATGCAAATAATTCAGTTGTTTAAAGCAATCAGAAAGTTTTGTGATAAAAGTCACATATGTGTATTTGTTATACTACTTGAAAAAATTAAGGCAATTCAATGGCCTCAAATGTTTCTGTGGAAAGATGTGATCACATGTCTTTAGTCGTCAGACCACGTGAAGATAAATAAGGTCTTATTGTGCCTTGATAATTGGCTGAAAAAAATTGTCGTTGCAATAACCTTTGATATCACATGGAATTCCTCAAAACTAGCTTTATGCATCTTTTTTCATAGTCTAGCTGTTATAATATCTATTGAGGCTTCATTTATATTAATCATAATAATCACGGTGTACTGAATTTTTAAATGCTTAAAACTTATGACTGGTCTGAGTGTTATGAGAGAGGGGAAGAAACTTGGAAACGTATATTCAAAATTGATGTGGTGTTTTTCGGGCTTGAAAATGCAAAAGTATTTTGTGAAAGGCTAATCCCAATGATCGGA
>CABFPE010000304.1:669585-685922 GCA_900660155.1 Hofstenia miamia
TTATTATTATTATTATTATATAAGGGCATCTGTCGTTCTGCGATTGGGTTTATGGGCAAGTTGAATTCCATTACTAGAATAAGAAAAACATCTATTAGCTGCAGAAACTATAAATACTACAAGCACTATTCCTAAAACTGTGCTCCGTTTCAAAAGATACTTTTATAATCTGAACCAACCCAAAACTGCAGTGTAAATTCGCAGTCAACATTTTTTGACTCGCCTAGTTTACTAAAATACTGAAAATATGTTTTCAAGTAGACTACATCAAAGCCTTTGATTTCCAGGCAAATTCATGACACATGATATAGTGTATATAGCTTCATATATTATATATTTAGTTGATAGAATCAAATGATGAATACAACTCTTTTTTGGAAAAACTTGACCCACCCCACTTCCAATAAATGCGAGCCAACCCATTGGTGAGCCTAACCAAATTGCAGCTTTGTTTTGTGTAGACTGACAATATGCTGTTTATTGATTGTCAAAAACTTAAGAATTACTAAGCATTTTTAGCAATCATCTCCATGTGTACAATGAATGAGGTAATTGAGTTGCTTTGACAATAGAGATCGGTTTTGTGAATATGCATTCGATGACGATTTCTATTAAAGGTAATTTTCAAACTAAGTATTTTAAATACGTCAAACTACTTCATGAGGCGGTAAATATCCATGTTCTAAGTATTCAGCTATTAAAAAATTTTCAGGCCAATGCATGTAATTCCCCATTTACTTGAGAAAAAGTATTTGCTATTGCCCTACTTTTATTTATTGCCTTGAACAAATTTGCAATACCTTTCAATCCCACTTACACTATTGTGAAGGTACATGTGAGCTTATAGGCATAGCATTCTATAGGCTATATTGAACATTGTCTTATCTTTATAAATTTAATTAACATTTCTTGCTTTTAAAAATTCGACTCAATAGATGGGTTTGGTCAAGTAAGGTCGGGTGGAGTCCGACCATTTAGACTTTTTCGCATTGGGCAGAACAGAACATTGCCTGCAAATACAATGTAAAATAATAAAACAGGGAAATATAAAATGATTTAGTATTTTTACTCTTTCTCATTACATTCGTCATGACGGTGCGTGCATACAATTAACCAAGTTAATAATTTCATTCAACTTTATCTATACAATCGTTTGATGATTATTAACTACTAAATGAATTGTTAGACATTTTAAATATCTATGTTCAATAACGTGATATAAATGTCCATGAAATACTATAATCATAAAAATTATCACTTTAATATGAGATTAGGACATTTTCCAATGACAACCATTTGCAGTCAAATACGTGACAAGTATAATACACCTTTTTGTTGTAGCTATTTTATCTAGTTATTGGTTGGTTATTTGTTATTTTTTGGTAAAATATGGTTTAAAAACAAGTTGGTTAAAATTGTAGGACACCATTGAATTCACAAACGTATCCTGAACGATTTTGTTAACTAAATCAATTGCAACATGAGGATATTACATTAATACACAATAAATCTAATACCAAGATTTAGTCATTTTAATTGATGAATTTAGGAGATATTAATGCGGGATTATGGAAGGTGTCTGTCTGGCCGGCTTTCAACTCTGATTTTAGTTGATTGTCAATTGAGAAGCTTGTGAGATTTAATGGCTTTAATCAATACTTGATTTTCCTACTTAACATACTGTAAATCTTGAATTTTGGCGAATATGCAAGAGAAGATAAATTCGCGAAATTTTCAAGACGTAAAAATATTTAAATGTATTTAAATGTAGTTATATTGTCGCCTTGGTTAGTGAAAAGAACGATCAGAATTATCATTTGAATGAGAATCTTAATCAGGTAATAATTAAGGCAAAAAGGGATTGGGCACCTCAATGTAGCAAGGTGTCATCCTTCAGGGACGCTACCAATGATGGTACTAACAAACGAAATGGGTTAGTCGCATTACTGTCCAATTCTAAGCGCATGAAGAATGGCCTTGATTCCATTGATACGATTTTTTCTACAATCTGTTTTTGATTATAACTGGCTTTTGAAAGTTGAGTCTCACATGATGTATCTCAATATCTATCAGGTCTAAAGCAAAATACCCCTTCTGTGCTAGAATACATATTCAGCTCTACATGGCTGTAGCGGAGCAAATTTTTCACACAGAAGACTTTAGGATAGCTCAGCGTATTTACCAGCTGAGGTGCAATGCCTGAATCATCTTTGGCTTCTTCGCTAACTATTCCCTCCAAATATATAGAACAAATAGTCCTTTAAGTCTTACGCTCTCAAATAGTGGATGATTGGCATCAGTTTGCATACAAATGAAATTCATCGATTTTTGTGGCTCTAATTGAAATTATATCCAGTGTCTTAAATGACCCTGTCATTGCATTCGCAATGATACAGTAATATGACTATTTTGAGGCTTTCGTCCTGGTCAATTATTCAATTTTGATCAATACATTGCGTACGCTAACATTTCTACCCGCATGTTCTTATGGATCAAAAATTACTTGAAATCTGCTATTTTTAACACTTAGGGCCCATTTACCTTTAATTATATATTGCGGGACTTCAACCCAATCATGGAGGAAATATTATACCAAAATAAGTGAAGGATGTATTGTAAACTTCACTTATTTTTTAATTGCATATAGGTAATGAACACACAGAATTTCTAGCGTTTCCACGTGGTCCACTGATAAATAACTTGTTCTGAATGTACAGAATGTAAGCAAATGGGTGTCCGATGAACGGGATATTATACCAGCGCTTGAGTTTTGGGTTTATGCAATACCGATTACATTAAATTGGAAACTCATGTCAACTTCCTGGTACTTATTCCCTCTGCGAATGTCTTCGTTAGTCCCAATAGAACCCTTATGGTAGGCTACAGACTGTCTGTAATCGAACTCAAAACATTTTTGGCAGTTCATATCTGCTCATACAATATCGAATAATTCACTTGGCTGCTTCTTTACTTTTACAAGCGCATAATGAAAATCATCCTCTTAACCAAATGCTTCCACAATCGTGAATTAGTCGAGTTGGTCGTCTCAGATATTACCAATTTCAAATTCGCTGATCATTGAGAAGGCAGCCTTTTTATTCTCTTTGCAATGAAGTAATTAAATTATAAATTAATGTAAAATGCGATTTTTTCTTCAAAATGTTGAGGACCATTTAAGAATATTTGCGTTTCTATCATAAAATATATCCAGATATTATTAATCCAAAAATCCTCAGTGTGTGGCTTTATCTAAGAAAATGTTAATAAAAGGTAGTAGAAAAAACACATGCTTAAAAACTACAATGAAGTGTTATTACTTGTTTGAAATTCAATGATCTGAAATTACGGGTTGTCCATAATCTTCCTCAAAAGATCAAATTGCACACAGACGTATTGTTGAAGTCAAGTGGTGAGGATCCAACTGAATTTCTGGTGTCATTTATTAATATTTATACCCGCTATGAAAGCCCGTGACCCACCCGTTAAGATTTCAGCTCGCCCGAGCCTGCGGGCTACGGCATAGATGGAACCGGTCGGCATTTTTAACAACCCAACCCAACTGGTTTTATTTCCAAACCGGTTGAGTTACCGGTTGAACCAGTTATTGAAGCTAAAAATTTTACCAGTACCGGTCGAGCAAAAATAAAGCAGGGATGCCAAAAAAACTAGCAATTTTTTCTACTGAAATTTTTTTAAGTCCATATTTTACTAGCAGAACAGTTACAACGAACCAGGGGCGTTTTCAAAGAAGGGGGTCTGGGGTCCAGACCGGCATAGCCCTCTTGCTAGAAAATGTGGAACCACATTCAACCGCAATCAACAAGAGTGAATCTGTATTTAAAAAAGTGGGATTAATTTATCTTACCTAGTAGATGAGGATGGGTTTCCTTTTCCACACTCTACACGAGCACACCCCAACTCAGAGATTTGATATGTGTTCATTTTCTAAATGTTATCGTTTTCTCCTTTTGTTTTTATGTTTTTTAAACGTTTCATTTATATATCCTATATGGCTATATACGTTATATTTAAAGCTTACACCTTCTGTCTACATGCATATAATATTTATGAAATTATACAGGAAAAAACGTTTAGTTTTTTTTAAAACAAATAATTAAATTCTTCAATTTAAAAGTTACAAGACTTATCTGATAAATCAAAGCAATTCAGAGCAATGCATTGCAAAGTGCTTCTTTGAGAACCACTAAGCTCTCAACAGAAATAGCACTTAGCTGCGAGCGATTTTCGGTGACAATTCTCCCGGCAATAGAGAAGTGCCGCTCACTTTCAGCTTCGGATGCTAGCACAACGAAAACCTTCTTAGCAACTGATGACAGAAATGGATAATTGAAACGATTTCCTTCCCAGAAAGACAAAGGACTCTCACCGTTGAAAACGTTCTGCGCATTAACATAATTTTGCAATTCTCTTTTTGCGGACCCTGAGAACTGGACTGTGACTGTTGAACTGCTTGTTTGTNAATTTTTTCTACTGAAATTTTTTTAAGTCCATATTTTACTAGCAGAACAGTTACAACGAACCAGGGGCGTTTTCAAAGAAGGGGGTCTGGGGTCCAGACCGGCATAGCCCTCTTGCTAGAAAATGTGGAACCACATTCAACCGCAATCAACAAGAGTGAATCTGTATTTAAAAAAGTGGGATTAATTTATCTTACCTAGTAGATGAGGATGGGTTTCCTTTTCCACACTCTACACGAACACACCCAAACTCAGAGATTTGAAATGTGTTCATTTTCTAAATGTTATCGTTTTCTCCTTTTGTTTTTATGTTTTTTAAACGTTTCATTTATATATCCTATATGGCTATATACGTTATATTTAAAGCTTACACCTTCTGTCTACATGCATATAATATTTATGAAATTATACAGGAAAAAACGTTTAGTTTTTTTTAAAACAAATAATTAAATTCTTCAATTTAAAAGTTACAAGACTTATCTGATAAATCAAAGCAATTCAGAGCAATGCATTGCAAAGTGCTTCTTTGAGAACCACTAAGCTCTCAACAGAAATAGCACTTAGCTGCGAGCGATCTTCGGTGACAATTCTCCCGGCAATAGAGAAGTGCCGCTCACTTTCAGCTTCGGATGCTAGCACAACGAAAACCTTCTTAGCAACTGATGACAGAAATGGATAATCGAAACGATTTCCTTCCCAGAAAGACAAAGGACTCTCACCGTTGAAAACGTTCTGCGCATTAACATAATTTTGCAATTCTCTTTTTGCGGACCCTGAGAACTGGACTGTGACTGTTGAACTGCTTGTTTGTGCTCGACGTAAATCTTGGAATGGATCTGTAAGTCGGCCGCGTTTGGGCGATGATGGCGTGCCTTCAGGATCTGGTTCTGGCTGAGGATTGTCAAAGAAATGGTCAAAAGCTGATAAGGCATTCTCTGCTTTCGTCAGGAAATCTTTTTTCTCCTGGGCATTTTCGACAAATCCCAAATGGGCGAAAGATGGATCCAAAATCATACCAAGGACGTGCAGATGAGATGTTGAAGTCCAATACTTTTCGTCAAGGAAGTGCTTCACATGATGCTTGAAAGTGACAAGACTAGACATAATTTGGTCATTATTTGCACATATTTTGTCGCGAATTACGTAGTACGTCGGTATCACATATTGCAAACTTGGCAAACGCGCTGCCTCGAGACGGTAAAAAATTGCACTGAACTCACCAAAGAATGAGGCTAATTCTTTGACAAGTTGCACAGAAATGAACAGAATTTTCTCAATTTGGCCTCGTTGGTCCAACAATGTGCAGAGCTCGTCATAGCATTCGTAAAGAGACTTGAATACGGCAGGGTAGTCACGCCATGCTCTTGTGTCACTAAAGCTTTTGAGAGTTTTATTTAGTTGGTCTTGAATTCCACTGGTTCGATGAACATAAGAGAGCAAATTCTTTACGTTGTACTCAAATTCCTTCACATGAGTTAAATCTTCTTTAGTTCTGGCCCAGGAACATTCGAGCACTGTTGAAAGTCTGTGCGCAATACACTGGTAGCGTAATTCATGTGACAAACCCGCTACAAAGTTTGACCCTGCATCTGTAACAAGCGGAGTGTCGCCCCTCCCCCCGCCAATCCAAATCTTGAAAAGATTTGTTCTATCTCTTGCTTCAAATTTTCGCCGGTGTGGCTTTGTGTAAACATTCTGCAGTGGAGTGATTGATGCCTTAGTTTCCAGTTCTCAATCCAAAAGATGGTAAAATCCAGGTATTATCGTTTTCGTTCATTATCAGTCCATAAATCCGTGGTAAAAGAGACCTCTCCGCGACTGGAAGCTTCACGAGCAATGCGCTTCATCTTTTCAGTCAAGCTCGACAATTTTTTGATGACTTGATCCTGAATTGTTTTCCTCCCGTACCAAATATCGTGGACCTCAACGTTCCCAAATTTGTGTCCGAGGCTGACCAACAACTGTGCAAGATCCAGAAATGACTTTTCCTCGAGAGACTTGAAAGAATGTAGACCACCGATAACAAAATTGGCCTCTGCTGTCTTCAATTTATCTTCGTAATCTTTGTTCAAGCCTCGTATGTTGAACACAAATTGTGTTATCGGCTGAGTTAGCACGGATGAAGTGCCAATATTGGGCTTCTTTGGACAAATCGCCATGTGTCTTTGCTGCGTAGAATTCCCAAATGCCTTCCTTGACCCATCAGCATTTGGGGTTGAATGAGTCTGTTAACATTTTTTGCAATAGTTGCAACAATTCCAGCCAATAACTTCTGTTCCTTTGTAATAAATATCTGAAAAATGCTTCCAGATTTCCGCACGCTGCCTCTTAGCTGATCTGATAACGTAATCAATCTCGGCCTGGTCAGCAAGATGCTTTGCAAGATCATCCGCTTTGATTGTATCAAAGTTAGGAGCCGTCATAAAGGTGCTGATTGTCAATGAAATGAATTGATTAACGTTGTATTGTTAAACTGCCTGTGTATAAAGTGTGGATCAAATTTAGTGGCGCAAAAATCAAGCGCGGGGAATTGTGATATTGCCTAACGAGACACTGTGTTTGATTGATCTTGACAATCTGATTCAATAGTTTACGATGGCGCTCGCTGTCATAGTGTCATTCATTATTCGCTGCTCTCTCTACTAGTGGTAAAAGCAAATATGCGAAATGAATGTATTAGACGACTTCGTCGTGACACAATTTTTTTTCTTATAATATATTAGTAAAAATCCTTTTTACTTTCCTTGAAACGGAGATATAAATTCTGTCCTACAGACAGCCACGGGTTGTGGAGGACTTAAAAAAACCGGTCAACCGGTTTCACAAAATTTTCAACCCAACCTGCTTCCATCTATGGGCTACGGGCCGGCCCGCACACCACTACACTCAAGCCCATGGAGGCATGATTTGCACAAAGTCAGAGATCGCAGCATCTTAATGGGACTGCGCCTGAGGACTCGTTAGGAATGAAAATGGAAGAAGTCGCACTCCTATATTCTAAATTTGAATATATTTTTTAGTACGTCGGCCATAAGCGTTTAGCATTTCCTCAAGAAGCCATCATCTCTTAACAAAATTCTTAAGCAATCTAGGGCAAAGAAATGACGAATAGTGGCCGATAAAGCTATTTAATTTAAAGCATAAATTTGTGAACAGTTGTGCTTAACGGCCTTTTCTGAACGAAATTTTATTGCTTAATATATATTTACTTTACAGTTAACTTTAAATTTAAAATTGACTAAGTAAACCTGAACAATCAACGTGCCGTTTATGAACATTAATATTAAGAGCAGCACTCATTCATTTCATTTCTTAGATCTAAGCGTTTCTTTTAAATTCTCGTACCAAATATTTTTCAAGACTTTGTAAGCACTCTCAATAGCACTACTTACAAAAAGAATATTGCTCTATAAATAATGCATAGAATTTGATAATACATAAATTATATAGCAACAAGTTTCAATAATTACATTAATTTCATTTCAAAAGAAAATTTATTACTTTGACTAAAAATCATAAATTTTCTATAGTTAAATTGAGAAATTTCTTATTAACATATTATTATTCTGAGATCAAAAGACTGACCAGATATTGCTATATTATTATCTTATATACATCTGTAGTTTTCGATTATACGTGTTTCCAAATTGCTTGCAAATTGGTGAAATGTAAATGTTTGATCGTGAAAATTGCAATTTAGCCCCAGATTCATAAATGAATTTTCATGAAAGTAGTGGTGTATTAATGATGAACTGTGATCAATTAAAATCTTTAAGTATATTAATATTCAATTGCTTTGAAAAATTTCGTGCTATAATAAATGCATATTGCATAACTGAATTTCGTTTACAAAATATCTCTTTTCTTTCAAGATTCATGGCGTCTTTTAAGTATAAGTAAAAAGTGATTTGTTTGGTGTATTATCATTTTAATCAACTAGATTGATTTCCTAATAAATACTTCAAACGATCATATTCAAGCGAATCTTGGACAGCTGCTAAAGTGCATTTAACTATGTAATTTATCATCCAGAAAATTTGTTATAGACTATAGTACATAACGCAAATAGGTGTATGTGTACGCGTGGATTTACTATATATATACAGTATATATATATATATATATATATATATATATCAGGGTTGCCTTGGGAATCGTTTTTCAATTCCCATCCCATTCCCATTCCACAGTGTTTCTGTGGGAATTTTCATGGGGACTAAAAGAGAAAAGAATTACCACTAGACTTCCCACATATGAGAAAGAGGGAAAATACGTAAACATGATTATATAAGCAATTCGCTCTAAGCAAGTCTAAATCTAAACATACAAATAGTTCAATGTTAATTGCTGTCGTACGGAATCAAGTGCAAGGTACTATGCAACTTCCTTCTCTGTCACCATAATGCCAGACAATAGATTGTAACATCGTTTGCCGAAATCACTGTAAATCATCGTATCTTCTCCTGCAGCATGGAAATAAATAATCCGGCAAGACTGTCAACCACTCAACACCGGCCGAAGATACTGGTATAGAAAGTATAAGCTTAGCAAATAAACAAAGCAATGGAATTTCTTTGGAATTTGCTCTAGAAAGATGGGCTGGTTTGTGTGTAGGGAGGGAAATATTTTCCAATTCCATCTGGTCACCAAATCACATTTTCTTTGGCTGTGTTGGCGCCTCGCTCTGGTTGGTAAACATTCTATCGAAGAGGCTCTCGCTATCCATCATAGAATTTGAAGGTGTAGTTGAAAAGGCTTTCACATAATTTTGACTTTCCTTGTGGAAATGCAGCCGTGAAACAATTTCATGCAAGTAGCTTGTGACCGTTTGCTTATACTGGGCAATCATTTTATTCCATTCAGTGACAAATTGGTTTTGTAAGGCCATTTTACACTAAAAAAAACTGTCGAAATGAGTCGGATAATTCGGATAATAAATAATTTTATTTCACTCTGTCAGAATTTTAGATTTTATAATCGGGTGAAGCCGCAATCCACAACTAGTAGTCTACATTAGATAAGTACGTTGAAATAATGATTATTTTATATAGTTTAAAATTTTTAGTTTTTATTTATTCAATTATTATATTTTTGAAATTTTCTTTTTATCTAAAACACCCAATCATTCCCATGGGACGGGAATTCCCATTCCAACGGCAACCGTGATTTATATATATATATATATATAAATTACTTATTTACAATTCCCAGATACTAAATTATGACTTAGAAGCCCACGAAAACGAGTGGGAAATGGAATGACGTTGGAGTCTCATACAAAATCCAAACAGATATCGATATTACATAGATAACAAAATATTTTAGAAAATATCATATCAGGTCGCTATCTAATATTTCAGTGCGACTGGGACTAACTTGAGACTAGGGCCATAAATGACGAGACTGGTACCACGAATTGAATTTCAGAATATTACTCATATTTTTCGGAATGAGACCAAACAGACCATGTGTTCAGAATATATCATGGAATTGGAATGGCACAGAACTTGGGCCAAATCTAATGAGACATAATGAGACTGGGACCAGCAAAATTCTGGTCCTTAGAACTCCATAGTGCTAGCAGGAAGAGTACTTACAAAAAAAAATTTCGGGTTTTAGGAAATGCACTTTAGCTTGGTTCCCAAAATTTGACCCGTAGCTGCATAGAAATGAATACGGCTTATTTTTAAAGTCCTTCTTAAGAAGCAATTTTAGAAATAATTATTTGCTATTTGGCAAAATTACGCAAAATAAGAGCTTGTTTCCGTTTGGCAACAATTATTAATTGAGCCTTAATCACAAACGTACTCTAATATTTTTGTATCTATATCAATGGTCATACGCACTTAGCTAGTGACTGTACTGATTTTGAAAAAATATTTCATATAGTATATATACATGCATATATGTAAAAATATATATACATATATATATATATATATATATATATATATACATGTATATATGCAATTTCGAAAAAAAGAAGCAAATAATTGAAAATATTACTATCCGAATATGTTATTCACATGCACACTAGAGAGTGACAATATAGGTCTAGATTGCACCCGAACTCGACCCGATCAGAATATTAACTAACAGAACACAACCCCACCCGGCACGAACCGAAATTTTGATTAAATTCACTCATTTTCTGAGAATATAATTCTAGTTATTTCATTGGGATTGCTTAACGTCTTGGATAATTCTTAAATCGAAAATGATTAATATCAGTAACATTTGGAAATGTTAAACTTATTTTATTAGTATAATGATAATAACGTTTTGGGAATAGAATATTGGAAATTAATTCATTATTTGGTTTTGATTCCATGCTTCTCGCATTTAATGGCTTCTTCTATTTTATAGGTCAGCATCCACTCCTACACCTATTGATTGTTAGGCTTAGGGAGATTAGTATTTTTGTGATTTCTCCTTATGTGGGGCGGTCTGCCCCTGAAATTGAATGGGATGAAAAAATTCTCCATAACACTAAAAAAGAGTAGCTTTTGAAACCTATTTATTTTAATAGGTCACAATATGTGCGAGTAATGCGATCATTTGAATTACGTTAGATAGATTAATTTGAAATAATTGAATGCGAAATTTGAATAATGTTCAAACGTAATTAGGAAGCATTTCAGCGTAATTAAATTATGTCTTTGCTTTTATAACACACTTTCTTTTGTACCACACACTGAGTGCAAAGATAACAATTTCACCTCAAATATCTTCTCTAGCAATTTATGATGATTCGGGGAGTTAATTGCGCAAAATGTATTCAATTATTTTGTTTTATTCTTGAATTGTTGTAATAACTTCAACAAATATAAGAATATATAAATATGCCAATATCCAAGATGAATTACATTGAATGCCCGTTTTCAAGCTTGCATAGAATTTGTTTTAGTATGCTAGGGAAATATCCATAATCCTAACTTTATAAAATTGAATTAAACATACTTTATATTTTGTATTTTTCCGATTTCTTCGAGTTTAAAATATTCAAAAGAAGTCCTAAAGCCTATTTTCGTTTTTATTCAGTGTATGCTGTGTAACACATAATAATAAATTTCATAAAAAGTGATAAACATTTAATTGAAACAAAATGTTTGGGAGTTTTATAACAAAGAAACATGATGAATGCAGTAGTTTAAAATCATTTGAAATGGCTGTGCCCATTTGAGTTATCGAAAGCCATGTGTAGTGGTTCTTTGAGGATAATTTCAAATTCATTACCTTTTTAAGAGTAAAAGCAAAGTAGATAACTATTAATGCTTTCAATAAAATCTTGATCATTCAATTAGCGAATCGAAAATAATTATAGTTAAAATTTGTATCTTATCATGGTAAAATATCAGAGTATCATAAATTTTACAAACGCTATTATTCTATTGTAGATTCATATTGATTTGAATAAATCTTAAAAATTTAATAATATTTTCAATGTAGGCGAAATTCTAAAATATTAACACTGATTTGTAGAAAATATAAGTTCTGTTTGTTTTATCAGCTGCTATTTCATTGAAATGCTGTTGACCTTAATTATGTCAAAACATTTGTAATAATTTTGTAAAGTTTCCTTGAAACAGGTGCTTATTATTATTTCTGGCAAATCATAAAATAATTTTATCAGTAAAAAGTCTATTTTTCAGTGATAATATTTTTTCAATAACTTCAAGATGAGAGCTTTAAAAATTCATCAACATTTATTGATGTTTTTTGTATAATTTACTAATTTTTTTAAAGTTATTCATATTCTGGCAAGCATTTTCCTTCGAGCCTAAACAGCCCATTGCATCTATAAGGGTGCAATCGGTTCAGTCCACATTTTTAAACTCTTTTCTTCAAGCCTTTTAGAAAAATTGGATATATTAGAATTTGGCGATATCTATGGGTAAATGTACTTCCATGTTATGGTGACAATATGTGATAAAAAATTATTCCTGTGTTTGAAACAAATGAAAATATCAACTTTTTTTAATGGAAAGTTTGAACTTTGAAAAAGTTTTGAATTTTTTTCCATTCTAATCTGCCGATAATAAAATGATCAGTGAATCTCATGGTAGCAACACCAAATGCCAGCTGCAAATAGTCCATCCAAATAGGCGTGTAGTCCTAAGATTTGCCTTAGGTATACGGTAATTGCAAATTCAAAAGTAGCGTATAAAAACATGCTTTGCCAACGACTCAATATGGAAAAGTTATAATTTGGTGTATTTGGGATTGCTAAACACTAACTCTTTTTTATATTGGTATCAAATATATTATTAATGAAGACATTAATATGTTGTACTTATATTTATAAGACATATACCGCCATCTGAACTTTTAGTTTTTTAGTAGTACAACTATGAACAATTGAACAATAAAAAAGAAAACTTTCATATGAAGCAGTTTCAAAATCGTCGTATAATAAATATTTTACATTGTATTTCCAACACATTCTTCCTTACTGCAGGTGCATGTGTTTTTCTTAAGTGATTTCGAGTCTATAGCATGTCGATGATAAAGAAGTCATGAATCAACATATTGTTCATCTGATAAAAGGTGATCCGTTGATTTTTACAAATATCAAATATATATATATATATATATATATATATATATATACATATATGCTTTAATCATCATAGTGTTGGTTTAGAACACTACATTAACTAAAGACTTTGAATTTCGATTTAGAAGGTCTTAAAACAGTTGAACTGCCTGCATTTCCGAGAATCCACTCAAAATAGTACATGTATATCATTTCAATAGAAGTGAAATTTAAATGTAATTACTTTGCATTAATAGAATTAGGGTTAACAATTGTTTCAGATGGCAAAAATACAAATCTAATTTTCTATTAATTAACCTGCAGAATTCGTTTATCTCTTAGTTAACTTGAATTTTATGATTTTCTAAATTCAATTTCCACAGATTTCATGACCAACCCATCGGACGAGAATAGAACATGGACTTATATTACACTAAAGAGACAATTTGAAAGTAGTGTATAAATAACAACCTTTAATCATTTGACTCTTTAATTGAGGGTTTGGATTCTAGATTAATAGTATACTTAAAATTTAAAACTCATCTACATATGAATTATCATAAAATTACTCCTGTTGAAACCCATCAATAGTAGGGTAAAATTTCAATAAATGAAAAATATAAAGATGTTTATCAGCTACTTACAAAAGCATTGAAAACTGGTGTTCAATACAACTGCCTTTTGACTTCATTTACCAATTTGAGGCATTTCCTCATGGAGGGCAGTGTAATACGTATTTCCATTTATTTGGAAGAATACATAATGAGAAATCGAACACAAAAAATAGCAGCAATGCGAACGCCAGTGATGACCATTTAAGAATACAATTGAAATTACAATTCAAAGTTTAGTTGATCAAAAACAATAATTACCCAGTTAGGCAGTTTGGCTTAGAAAGTCAATCCATTTTTTTCGTATATATATATATACTTTTAGTAGTACAATATATATATATATATATATATATATATATATATATACATGCTACATATTTTACCCCAACCACGGGTTTGTTGTTAGATCTTTTTACATTTTTATAGATATAGGCCTCATATTGTGCCGGTTTATTTTCGTCTTTGTTGAATTTTATTGACTTAGGTTGTTTGTTGATAATGCATTCTAAGAAACAATAGATAAATACTCAATGGAAGAGCGAACAAAGTCTCCTTAGGGTGAAAAACATTGATTTTACTGCAACCAATGATTTTAAAATAAGGCAAATTGATCAAAATTGAGTGTTTGTGCAGCATCTGAACACAACACTTCAATCTTGCTGTGTTTAGTTTTATTAGAATCACAATATTTCAGTAATTCATCTTAGTTTTTTGCTAACTAAGCGAATTTGAATTACAGTTTACACAGCTTTTCAGTCTAAACTTGCTATTTTTTACAACCTGTTTGTTTTTAATGTGGTAATCTACTTTTCAATCATGCATTTGAGAAATGAATGAACAGCTTATGGATTAACTAAAGAACAAATTTTTGGTAGCATTGCATCTTCTACTTCAAATTTTTTTCAAATACCTAACTCAGTTTTCGTTATCATCATCCTAAGTTACTATTCAAAGATTTAACATTTGAATGTCACTATTGGTGACGCTAAATAATTACGTAAAAAAATTTCGTAAACAACTTCGTAAGAATAACTACGTCAAGATGACCCCCATATAAAACCTTGCATAATAAACGTAGAAACACACTATCATATTGACGTCCTAAAAATAACTAAAAGTTTAAATATTATATCATTAAGTGCTAACAGGGCTATGTCAGCCGAGAGCAACCCCAACGCTTTGAACACTATCGAACTTTTTAACTTTTGAAACATGCATCTGAAAGATCTGTAAAAAGTACATCCATGAAGTGCAAGTCCTGAGCTAAAGAAATGATTGCTTAAGAAGTTATGGGATTTTAAAAAATAAAACAGTTCTAAAAGAGTAATGGGTAGGTGTGGAAAACTTTTTAATTTCATTTTTGGACATAACTTTTGTTTGGCACCATAGATTTTAATGATATTGCACCAATAAATAGATCTATTGTGAAACCATTAAGGTTTTACAAAATTCCAAAAGATTGTATGGAAAAGGAGTGGACAACACCTCCATTCTTCTCTATTTCTCCAAAATGTTATTTGCGCTTGCAGTGTTGACCAGTTAAATTAATTTAACTATTTTTCACCAGTTAAACTATTTTCATTTAATTTAACTGAATAGTTTAACTATTTACAAATTGAGACTGAAAGAATAGGTAAGAGATTGTCTGCATAAAAAATGCTTAGCCCGTTGGCGACAAGAGTTTGTTGCAAACGTAGCTTCGCGGGAGAGACATAAATGGTGCAATAAAAACAGAATTTCTTCAATGCTTCAGAATTATTTAACTATTCAGAATTAAAGTAAAATATAACAAACAATAATCGGTGAAATTCTAAAATCACATCAAACAATTTCGAATGAAATCTTATCATCGTATCCAACCATTATCAAATGGGTTTTCACGTTTTCAATTTTCAGTCGATTTTTTCGATTTTTAGTCAAATATGATGCTTTTAAAAAACTTCGTTTTCATTTTAACTAAATAGTTAATAGTTAAACTATTGAAATGAATTAATTTAACTTTAACTATAACTAATTGGTTAAACTATAGTTAAACTATTAGTTTAATTGGTCATCACTGTGCGCTTGCATGTTCGAAATTTCATCTCAACAACATATGCATTGCTTTTTGGGTCCTTGTGATGTCACGTCATTAGGTATTTATGGTTTTCTCTTTGGTTTAGGGATTATATCGATAAAATAATCAAAAATTAGGTTTTAGGTTCAGGAAACGTGGATTTGTGACTTTGGTTTAAGGTTAAGTCTATAAAATAATCAAAATTTAAATCTTAGGTCTAGGAAACGGGGATGGTTGACTTAGGTCTATAAAATTGATAAAATCCCCAAAATCCATAAATTTTTAAAAACAACAAATTCTGGTGAAAAAAATTATGCTGAAATGGAAGGAATGGATCCGGTAATCCTGTAAAGAGAGGAGTCTACCATAATTAGGGTTAGTGCTTTAATAAAGATTTGAGTTAGGGCTAGGAAATGTCCATTGTGACTTTGGCTTAGGGCTGAGATCTATAAGATATTAGAAAATTTAGGTCTTAGATATAGGTTCTAGGGCTTAGATTTAGGCAACCTCAAATTGTGACATGGGTAAGGGCTTAGGTTTATAATGAATGAAAAATAATGGTTTAATGTTATGGCTTATGCCTTAAGTTTAGTAATTGGAAAAATGAAGAATAGATTAGGAATATATATATATATATATATATATATATATAA
>CABFPE010000304.1:693412-713325 GCA_900660155.1 Hofstenia miamia
TATATATATATATATATATATATATATATACAGTAGAATTGTTTCATAACGACCATGCAATAGAGAGACACCCAACATGGTCGTTAAATTCCTTGGGGACCTGGTTTTGATTTCGATGATCGTTATGAAAGCAAACAAGGTGCAAAAAATTTATTGCTTTATATCATTTATAAACAATTTACTCCAGATTATTTTCGATTCTATATTTGAGTGAAATTGTCATGAAGCTAAAAGATAGATTGAATTCTTCCAGAATATCACCAATTTATCAATGTAAGAGACTTAATAATCTGAAGATGTAGATATGTATAACGATATATTATTTTCACTTCCTGAGTGTACGAAACAATATGATGATTCGACATTTGGTTTTAGATTTAAGAACTATCTATCCATGGCGCCACATTAGAATTCAATAATTAGAAGCAGCTTGTTCAAACTCGGAAATGTATAGACAATTCTTATTGCGGATTAATTAGATTAAGTTTAACTGCTATATCAATTTGTTCATCCTAGCCCCAAATTATTCTTTAAATAAATTATAAAGCTCCGGAATAAAATACGATCATGCTTCTCCAGCTTTCATAACCCTGCACTCAGAATCAAAGGCGTACGCAGGAATTTTTGACTAAGGGGATATTTCAAAAAATTTTTAATTTTTTCCGAAATTTTTATTTACGCTTTCAAAATCAAGTGTGAAAACTTGAAGGGGTTGGGATTTTCCATCATGCCTTCCCCCTTTCGTACGCTACTGCTCAGAATTTAGCATAAAATATGTTTACATGCATGGAAATGCATCCATTTACAAGACCTAACCACGAATGAAATATATTTGAAGCCTGGGTCAACAAGAGGCCTATGAGGTAAAAACATACGAAGCAATTTCAAAAAAAGAAAACATCTATATGTGGATCAAAAAATTGAATGCACTTCCAATAGTGATCAGGAAAGTTACAAAACTGGTCCTATTTATCAAGAATGTCAAACCTCCGCCTTTCTGTGAATTCATCACTCTTTGAATTATTGTATTCTTATCTTTGAACGCACTTGATTATATAATATTTCTTTTATAAGAATTGTGAATACATATTTGTTGTTGTTGTTTTGTCAGAAAATGTAAGTTTATTTAACAAATACGTCTAATGAGAAGTTATTTTCGGAACTGCAGGGTTCAATGGTGCGTGTACACTAATCTGAAAAGCATACATTAATAAAATTAACTTTCGCAATGCTAAATAAGCTGTTATAAAAGGATGTTTCCCTTCCATGGATCACCCAAATTAGTTGCTTATATAGAAAGTTCGTTATATAATAGTCATTATAAAATTTTTTTATTATATTGGAAAGATTTCGATAGGCTTGTGGAATTTGTTTTTGATCGCTATAAGGGAGGTGCGTTAAAAACCAATTCATATATATATATATATATATATATATATATAATATATATNCCTAGGTGTTCAGTAGAGTTTAAGAGCATGACTTGACCTTACTGTAAAAATTTCAAGTATACGTATCTAAAAATATAATTTAAATAAATCCATGATTTTAAAAATATATTTATCATAAGACGCGAGTCATGGACTAGTATCTTTCAACATTTTATATATCAAAGCATGGTCTTTACCGATTACTTTAAATGGAATTATACTTGTTGGTGTATCGTGTAATATTCAATTAAAGTTTTATTAATATCAAGGACTTCTAGAGTAGCAAGGCGCCGAACCAATACAATGGGGAAAAAGATAGACTTACATCAAAAGAAATGCAATCTTAATACTAAAAATATTGATTAATATTTTAGAAATTTCACATATGACCTCCATCATTTAAATGCGATGCCATTTTCATAATTTCCAACATCTATACACCTACAATAATGGAATCGATTTTGTTGTAATTCTATACACTCTTTTGCATTAGGTATTACATGCTTTGAATGTGTTTGTACTTTTAACGAATGTCATATGCTAAAATTGTGAATAAAAATCATTTTACCAATGTATGATGATCACATTTATTTCTTATTTTGCTCCTAAAATATTAATAACACAAACAATTATTTGTTTAAAGCTTATTCTAATGAAAATTTTTGTGAAATAAATGGCGTTTTTTGAAAATCATATAATTTTGGCGGATTTGATTTACAACCAATTTTAGAAACATAACACTTAGAGGAGATAGTAACATAAATAATGATGGCTGATTGTGTACTTATCGCATTGCAGCCCTTTAATACTCTGCTTTTGGTCAGATGCTCAATAAAAAATGCACAACGGGTCAGACTTGTCAACGAGCCGAGCTTCTAACGAGCCGAGCCGAGCCGAGCCGAGCCGATCCGAGCTTAAGCACAGTATTTGATATACAACAAGCCCAAAACGAACCTATTTTAGGCAAAGCAAGTTTATAGTTCTGCTTGTTAATTTGATTATGGAGATTTTTCTTTTTTTTGCAGTCAGTATGTCTTTCCTATAATCATATTTAAGAAATGTTTATTAAATAATAGGAAGAGCTATGTAAAAAATTTTTTGAGGACAATATTTTTAAAAAAACACCGAGCTAAGACGAGCCTCATTCAAAGATTTTATGTGGCGAGCCGAGCCGAGCCGAACTTACACAAAATTTAAACGAGCCGAGCCGAGCTTGGAAATGTCGGCTCGTTGACAAGTCTGCAACGGGTAAACTCAAAAACAGCAAACCATTAAGAATTTATTGGCAAGTGTGTGATGTTGCATTCGATTCCATTCATTTTCAAAAGATAGAATCAGATATGTTATACCCGCTGTGTAGAAAGTCTATGTGTACGCTATAGAGATGAATAATTGTGCATTGGTTACGAGCTTGGAACTACTTCTGTGTTAATATCTTGAACATATCGTAATGTTTCATTTTTTTGATAAAAAACAGTTTACAGTGGTATATATTTGTATTATGTTTATTCTTGCTTAGCATGACAACAGTGCAAGGTGTTCAAATAAGTGAAAGTGGGAAATTAGATTACGATAAAAACTCTAAATTCGCAAATAACTATCCAACTGTTTCATCTACTACTTCATTTTGTATTTTTCACAATGCAATGCACATATATGAATTGATAGTTTTGTACGTTTCAAAATTGGGCCATTGAATTTATTGGAATATCCACGCGCTGAAAAAATCTAATAACTGCTTATCCATATGGTTTATTTTTTATTTTTAGTGTGTAAGAATTCAAGAAATTTAAAATTTTGAATAAAAACAATTGAATGATTTTACTACATATCTTCGAAAACAAAGAAATACAATACAATTTAAATATTTTTGAACAGACTTGTATTTTAAAAGATAATCTATAATGAAGATTTCAGTTGCTTTTTTGTACTTGGATGATTAGCTACATTACTCATTTCATTCTTTTTCGAGTTATTTAAAGGCCATCCCCAAGAATATATATATATATTGTACAAGCTTGTATAAATGACATTGCATTGCTAACTTGAATGTAAAACTGAGTTTCTGATAGAAAAATTATAAAAAATTTGAATCTTCAAAGAATAAATTATAATAGTAATCTGATGTAATTTATCGCGTTCAATCCAAATTGATTTATCTTTCAGTTATTGCGAGACAACTGTAATTTGTATCACTTAAAAAGTTGAAGGGATCTTAATTTCTTAAATTATTTAGTTAGTTACTAGGAAACCTTGCTTATATAATGAAAGTTGTACACCTACTCAGTAAATATGTACTTGATTATTTCCTCATTTTCTGCTACCGGGATAGTGCGAAAGATAGCCTCTGGGCCCGGCCATATGAAAAATGATTATCTTAAGCAGGCTGACATATTTAGGAATAATAAAACCTATATTTCTATCTAAGATACGTTTAAAAATCTATGTTGTAGACTTTGCTCCACAATTATCTAATGTATTTCAGAAAAGCTAAGTTGTATTTCGAGATATGACACATCTATTTAGGAAAACAATAAAATAGTATGGAAATAAAGCCATTCATGGCATACAATTGCATGCAGCTAGGGCAAAATGATTCAATTTCTCGGATTTCTATGCTTTGAAACTATAATCACAAATTTTTTGCTTTGTAAACAAAAAATTTATTTCACGAAAAACTATCAACCTTCTTGTGAACATATTCAAATTTTCATTGAAAGTTTGGTTGAGAACTAGCATAGCGTACTGTTAAGAAGCTTGATAAAATTTACTAGACATGGAATGATCAAGTAATAGTGAGTGAAAAACGCTTTATCAAAAACTTTCATGTGAAATACAAACGTCTAAGATACAATCATTTGAAAATGAGCGTAAACAGAATATATTGATAAGGATAAAACGTGATTGCACTTCAACGTTGAGATGCAAATATAATCTGTCAAATCAGAATAAGTTTAAGAACAATTGTCGGTGTCATGGGAACTGGATGTTCTCCACAAAATTTTCAATCCCAAAGTACAAATTCATCTAGGGAAATTTTCAGAGAATGTAGAAAATCGTGGGTTGTCATAGAAGAAATCTATCCAAAACAAATAGTCTAGAGTGAAGAAATATAAAAGACACAAAGAGAAAATATCCAATAACTTTGAGGGTTTAGAAGAATAAAGTTCGTATTGTGAATAGGTTTCAATGATGTTTTAGCTAATGTATAGTATAGATTTATGTTACCCACATTTTTCATCGCTGGTGGTTGCTATCACAATTAAGTTAATATTTCCTTGTAGCAAATTATTTAATGTGTGTATCGAAATATTGTAGCTGATCAAACAATACTGCCGTGCCAAGACAGAGCGACCTATCTGCACTTTTTATGATTTTGAGTAAACTGAAAAACTTTCGTCCTTTGTCCGACGTAAGTTTTGCTTGGAGACATGCAGCTACATGAGTTTTTATGCAACCAACAGAGTTTTTGAATTTCAAAAATTTTCACTATTTTTAGAACGATAAATGTAATCGATTAAAACTCGAGTGTTGTTACACTTTCTTTTTGTCACAGTTAAATATTATAGTTGCAGTGCATATTCGTCTTCCTGACATTGAGACTAGATGTAGGATGGGCATGGGAGTCCATTGCATAAAAAAGCATCAATATTTTAAAGCAATATTAAAAATTGAAGATACGCTGCTCTGCCTTGGCACCTCAGAATAGACTTTTTTAAAACATATTCTTAAATTTTTGAAACGTGAGTGACACCATGAGAAAATTCCATCAGAAATAATATTTTTCAAAACTGCTCCTCACTGAAAATATGTAGTCATTTTTATTATATTCATTATTACAGTTGTAATTAAAACATTTCCATGAAAACTTGTACTTACATAGACCCTTCGCTTCAAGTAGCCTCTTTATTTTTCTCTTCTTGTACCATGTTTGACCTCTACTTCAATATGAATTTTGATTGCATAGCCAAATATAGTTTTGCATTTAATTGATGTCAAATATTTTTTTACAAACTAGGGTAATTTTAAATTTCCATATATCCAATTTGCAAACCAATATAAGCTCAAATCAGCTTATTGGATACCATAATTGTTTACCTACTCCCCTGATTTATTAAGTACTCTAAAAAAATTTATATTTTTGTATCGTTACACTTGTTTTGAATTTTAAGGAAATATATTTGTTTATAATTACAACCGAATTTAACAGCAATAAGTTGGGAATGCGGACATCCTTTCATTTTGATCTTACAATAGCTTGCTATGATATTAATTTCTATTATTTTAATCAAAAATACAAAAGTAATATTAATTAATTTTCTAAATGCGAATTTTAACTTTAAACTTTCTTTGTGATATAACAAGACAACAGCACTTAAAACGCAACATCTCTCTCTTGGAGTTCTCTCAAACTGCATTAACTGTATTTTAATTATTTTGTTAGCCTCCTCCTGTCTCTTTGTTCTTACGATTTCCTGGTCATGACAGACGAAGAACTTTAAAACCTGTAATGTGCAATCTCTCAATTATTTAACAGTATTCACTGTTAGAAATTAATTTGTAAAACATTATTTATTAACATGGGCAAACGCCTCTATATCAAATTGGAATTATATACATGTACTTAAACTTCGACAACCCTCTAAGTAAAAAACGTCAGTATATTTAAATTAGATTCTAAATGTTAATTCAAATTTTATTTTGATGTTTTGTAGATTGATGTATGCATTCCACTTAAATTTAAGCTGGGTAATCAATTTTATGAAATTTAAAAATCACCATGACAATACAATTAAAATATGAATACATTTAAAGAAATGGTGGACACTGGTTATTTTGAAACTCTCAATATCTGTAACCCAATTTGTGTACATTCTCTCTGGTAAGCCTTCAATTGCTCAGGTTATGACTAATTTAATTTTGACGAAGTTAATTTTTCTATTATTTTGAACATACTAAATTCCGAATTCATTTCGATATTTTATTTGTGTAAAAGTTCATCATTTCTAACCCCAGGCTAGCAAATCTGAAAATTGTCATAACCCTACCATACATCCTCCACTTTTTTAATGTTAAAGTTTAATTGCATCAAACTAGAAATATTTTGTTAATTTAAGCAGTAATTTGAACTTACATTTATATAAAAACAAACAATTTTTTGCTATTAAGAAATTTTGCCGCTATTACACAAGAAGCTTTTGTTCAAAATCGGCCTACTCAATACTCTCTACTGAATTACTTAATTGATTGCTCAATATCTTGGTATTTAGCAGTCCTTGCTTGGTTTCTTTTATTTAATAATTTGTTTCTTCCAGTGCTATTAACTACAATAGCGTGCCCAGCCCACTTATCAATGGTTTCTTAAACTTATTTAACATTTAGTTTCTTCAATGTCATTTGTTACAATAACATAGCCTCTGCTTAATTATTGACAAATGTCTCATGCTTTTAAACTAAGTTAGTTAACTCCAATATTTTATTTAAAATGAATTAGTATAATTTTTATCCTTTGGTGCTATTTGACATCATATATTTTATGTACATTCATTTAATTTGAATTATTGTTTTTAAAAAGAAATACTGTATCTGATGGAAAATATGATTGCTTTTTTGATCCATAGATGGGTTATTGCACATGGCAGGAAAACACACATGTGTTTTTGGTGGAATGAGCTGATCAACATTGAAACAGAGGTTCGATCCGAGTTGGGTCACGTGGTTAAGATTAGAAACTTAAATATTTGCGTTTACACTGGAGTTGAGGCTATTAGAATTGCAAAATTGTATAGCTTGTTAGCATATTAATATTATTATCAAGTGATTATACACTTTTGCAAAATATCTTAGTTTTTTATCAGAAACCTAAGAAACTGATGGTCCTCGAAAAATTGAATATTTTAAAACTACAATGATTATGTATTTACATGCTGCATTAACAATTAAATCATTGCACATGATGTGTTAACAATAAGTTAAAAGATATAAAACAATTATCGCTCCAATTTACACTATTCTAATCGAAGATGAAAGATATTATCACATACATTGTTTCGACTAGAAGCATTCCATTTTTGATAATGAATTGATGTCTTTGCACTTCACTTGAAGTGCGAATAATTCAATAGCCACCTTTTAAAATTATCAACGAATTCACCCATCATTTATTCGAATTATCTCGAACAAAAAATATTCAAAACTAATCTATTTAACAAAACCTAATTAAGCGGTTAAACACATGCATGTCATTCAAAGCTTTCTTTTAATACAGGAACTATAATTTTATGTATCCATCTGGACTGGAGTTCTGTACAATATTGTTTGCCTTCCAATTATTTAACTTCAATTCCGGTGCAGTTTATTTATCAATTATCAATTGTCAATCAATTATCTTGTTGGATATTCATAGCTAAGAATGTTTTTTCAAAAACTTTTATAGAAACACATACAATGATTTAACGGTTTAGGTTTAGGCTAAGGGCTTAGACTGAGTACATATTCGTGAATTCTGTTGCCAAACTACGTTTGCTTTACACAATAATCCTTAAGAATTGGAATTTTTAGCATTACAGGCAAGCTTGACAATAATGGCTAATTAATATTTGAATCAAATTTGGCAGCTGAATCAATCAATTATCAATTGCTAAATACTCGATCAATTATCAATTAACAATTATTTCATCATAAATCCCTATTACGTAGTGATGCAAAATCTTTTGTTTATATGCTTTGTGTCATTTTTTGTAAGCAGGTCAAACTTAAATTGGAAATTTGTTAAAGGAACACGGTTTGCCTAAAAATATAAGAAAGGAGATTATATAATCACGGATTTGCTGTTATTAGGTAATATAATAATGAAAAATAATTAAATATTAGGTGTGAATATAATACATTAATAAATAGTGGTGAAGATGGGGGTAATTATGGTGTTGAAGTAACAGCATATTATGAAAACAATCACTTGCATTTAACATTTTATTTCAATGGTTATGAATAGGTAAATGTCAAGTAAATTGTTACTGGCATAAAACTGGGAAAACAACTTTTGTTTTCTGATGAATACAAACGGAGTGACATTGAATGGAGTGCCTGTTGTTTGTAATTAGATGGGTGCTTAAAATTAATTACAAACATAATGGCTTAAATATTTTTTTGGTTATTTATTGAGTCGCAGAGAACTACCTTCTTTTTAAGACACTGAACTGATATTTAAACAATTATTTATTAAAGTACTTTTTTGATATATTATATTTATTTAATACCTAGAAATACACATTGGCTTTGGCTGTATTTTCAACATTTTTGCTTTTAGAGTTGACAATAAACATTCTTTAAAATATGACCAAGTAACCAATGGTAAAATACTAGTATAAACCATATCATCATATTTATAAAGATATTCTTAAAATTTTGTAAAATTAGTAGTTGGCATTATATATGCATCAATTCTTTTCTTAAAAGGAAATTCAGTCAGGCATTGATTTTTTTGAAATTTCGTCTTAAAAATGTAACCTATTTCATATTGAAACATTAATTAATTAATGTTTATTATTCTTCGGTGTATGACACCTACTGATAAGCAGATAGTTAAGGTATAGGTAAAAAATACTACGTGCGATCATGAAACACAAATTGACAATTTCGAATATTGTATGTCAAACTATTGAACGTTACGGAAGAGAAATCAGCACACCGGTGTTAATAGCTTTTTAAACAGCTGGGCAATGGCTCAGGTTACGCCAATTTAACACAAAGAATTTGCGTTTTGCTTTTAAATTATAATGGAAGGCCTTTGATTCTGGAAAGTTCTTGTCAAATTCACTGTATTTTATGTACACATATTTAACAGAAATGTAAACGTGAACCATCTCATATTTGGGAAATAGAGCGGTGAGCTTCATATGCAGTTTAATTACCATTCAACCCAAATTATTGCTTTTAAATTAAAGTTCAAGGGATATATTATAAAGTTTAAAAGCCATTCTTTAAAATTCATAATATTAATATTTTATTTGAGCCAATAATATAAACTCTATTTAACAAAATATTTAATTTAGAAATCAATATTGCTTTTACTTAAAGTGCTTTACTATCTTATAATAGCTTTGAAGATGCTAAAATTAGAAAAATTTATAATATTTATTGTTTCTAGATTGTACAACTGTGTCAGTTTTCATCCAGCTTTGCTACCTTCCACAAAACAATTCTTATAGAACATTATTGGCTGCCTCCAAATTTTTTTAACACATGTTCAGCATATTCAACTTTCAATCTCATTCAATCATTCTGTCAAAAACGCAGTGTATTCTACACTATACACAGTAAATACGCGTACATACTGTAGACTAATCTTATTGGATATATATTAGAAAGTGGCATCGTGTACGCGATTAAACTCGGATCGGGCTCAGGATAAAGCTGAGATTGATCATAAAATACGAAAGTAAGTCACCATTTCGATTTGAGAAAGATCCAAAGCGTTAAGCATTACCAATAAATAGCCATGTTTTCCTTATCAGAAAATGACTCATGTTAGTCATTAGTTGATTTAAATATTGCGAATCAAAGCCTATGTTAAGCTTTTATTGTCACTCTCTAATACATGTATGATACACCAAAGATTAGGTATTGCGAACACACGAAAGTAGTATTTGGAAAAACGGCTTTTACTGGTAAAAAACAACTTTCAACACTAGCATCATAGATTTCTAGTACCCTCCCCTTCATTGAACTTAATTTTTAAAAATGAACTAAAAACGGTGGATGAAAACGGTTAATAATACACTGATTGTCTCCTCTAATTATTGAGAGTTTCTGTTTATTGTATTGTAATTAGCTTCGCATCCCTATAGACAATTAAAATATATTTTCATTGTTAATGCAGCAATAATGAAATTTGCAAATTTGCACAACTTTTAATAATATTGAATGCTCACTATCGCTTATTTTCATGTAGCGATCTAAATTAACCAAGATGTATTAATTTTTTTTAATAGCAAAACTAACGAAATAATTTTATTACTAGTTACTATTCTATAGTTAGATAATGAAGATTACCAGTTAGTAATAATTTATTTCAAAATAATTACTTTGAGCTTTATTGAATTCATGAACGATTTCTGCTATGCGCAAACAAAAATCTACCTCCGAAATATTTGAATTATTAAAATAGCAACTTTGAATTATTGTTAGATGGGTGCAACAATGATTCGTAGAATCTTAGAATATATTCTTATGAATTTTGCTTTTCTTATGGGTTGTTATAGTTCCAGACAAGTGAATGTAAATTTTTTTCAATAAAATATTTCGATAAATTAGCATAGTACAGGCAACGAAAATGCAACAGTTATCATAAATATGCTCAGCCAATGCAAAAATCTCAAGGACAAAATTCATTAGTTTTCTCGAATCGTCGGCTGCCTGGAATTGATAGTGAAATATTTTAATAAGTTACACTGACCTGAATGACTCTTTCTTAACAATATACACCCATAAAACCTCTATGTGAAAAAAATTATCGAACATATTATTATGATTATAATTCATTTGCATATAGCGTTTGTACAATCGTGTTTTTTTATGTCCAGATATAATTTACATCATCGCACTATTCCTTCCGACCAAGGTATTTAAGGCCTATTCTTACGGTATCACAAAATTTGAGTTAAGATTAAGCCTACTAATTATTTTATTCATGATTAAGCTTGCAATAATTGGCTTCAGCAACAAATTTCATCTGACATTATATAATTAATAGCATTGTAACCTGTCTGTACTATTGTTGAATTTCAGATGTGAGAAACTATATATACTTATCCAATTCTTTCATTATGCATCCTCTATTAAGCATCATATTAATTTCTAGTTACAGTTTAAAATGCTTCAAAACCAAAATTAAAACGTTTCATTGAAATCTGTCAAACGAAATAATGTCAAGCAGTTTTTGGACTGATTTTTTAGTATTTCATTTATTTATTAATTAATGTATTACACTTAAATTGTTTACTTATGTATTTTAATTCTATAACGTCTCAATTATAATGATCTTCATTGAAATTCTGTATGCATGTACAGAATTTTCAGAAATATTGATATTAGAAACATGTACAGATCCCATTACATAGCTAGGTTTTGATGCAATTCTGCTCATGCCAGTGGTGGAAATGGAAATGATAATTATGCTGATTGACATTATATATTAGCACTGCAGTAATTATGATCCTTATTAAGGGAGATATTTTTCGGACTGAATGTTATGGTGTTCAATCATTTTCCTTGGTGTCTTAATTACTGTAATGATTGGATACTGCAGGAAAATTGAAAAATTTAAAAGGGCGCCAAATTGCATGAATAATTTATAATAATTTAGACTAGGCGCTTGCAATTAATTAATATTATTTCGTACCAATCAAATAGCCTGTAAATTTTCCAGTGCACTATGTTAGCAATTTTTGCTTTTACAAAAAAAACAGTACTTGAGGCAATTAGAATAAAATGGACAGAATGAGAAAACAAGTTTCTAAGTGAAACCAAGGAATAACAGAGCGCCGATCTAATACATTTTAGAGTAAAAAACAAGTAAGCATTCATTATAAGTTGAATATTTCATAGAACAATTATTATAAATCAACAATAACCTTATTTTGCTTGTAATTAGTACAGTGTGCAATTAAATTTAAACATATTGTTTTTACTAATATAAATGTTTTGAATATTGAAGGTTGCGAAACATACCAAGTACATTTAATATTTAACTTTAAAACTCTCTTCGTTTGCAACAGTTGATAATAATTAAAATTCTATGTGTTGATGAAAGTAACTAAGGAATGATTTTCATTGTTTTGATACAATAGAAAACTAAATTAGTTGCATCAATGTATTTCATATTTTTAACATTATTGTACTTATTCGATGTTCTGTTATTCTAGTTTTCCTTGAGAGACTTGAATAATTATGCACTCTAAAATGTATAACAGAATAAATGGGTATTACAGCACTGACAAAAACTCTGAAATATGGGAAATGTTAAAGTCAGCATTCTTCTATCTATTACACTTAAGATGTAATAAAAAGTTGATAACAACTTTCAAATTCCTGAACTGGGAGATTCGTGTAATATCGGTATGTCTAGATCTAGACTATGTTTTTCTTCCAGTCAACTATGTTATTGAATTTTGTCTCAGTAATTTAGGGTGATTCTAAATACGAAACAAAATTTGAAAATCTAGAGGGATTATACTCTTAATCGCAATCATTTTTTGCAAAAATTTTTGCAGTGCAACGTAGTGGATTGTTAAGTGTGTTAGAGATACCATACAATTCCTTGCAGACCGACATAAAAATTCGCAAATTGAAATGTATAAAGACATACATGTACACATTCTTAGTAGTCTCTGGATTTTTCAAGGACCTGTTTTTTCTGGAAAAGAAATTAGAACGTGCTAAACTGAATTACACTAATTAGTGAGCGTGTAAACAAGTTAAAATATATATTTTCCTTGAGGAGCCCGCCATGAGCCGTGACACCAAGAACATGAACGGCTTTAATCCCGACTCACGGTCGACTGTAGCAGCAAAGCGCTATATTCCACACAAGTTGAATAACCGAATTTCGATTGCCAAAAATAAATTTAGGTTATTAATGGTAGTTATTGTTTAACGGGTGCAAAAATTGAATTGAAAAACTTATCACAAATTGTGTTGCTTTAAGCCATGTTAATTTATGTAACCAACAATTAAGGTGAAGATTTATTCAATTGTTTTTTTAAATAACCATTTAAGCCACTATGATCTAGGCAAATAACTGCTTCCGTTGAGAAACAATCCTGTATAAGTATGCATGTGTGAATTTTGCGAACGTTTAATTGTTGAATAAGGAATGTCTTATATTGCAAATTTCATTTTTTAAATTGACGAAAATGTTTTTTGTCGCCTTATTCTATCAATAGTTTAAATAATTTCATTCACTATATAGGGAAGAAACCAATAGAACCAGCACAAACTCCGTTTCCCAAAATTAGAAAAACTTCATTTTTGAATTAAGTATTTTTCTACATCGCAAGTGCATACTCAATTAAGATAGTTCTTGCAATCCTATATGATCTAAAAATTTATATTAATTTATTTTTAATAGTCAACTTTTAATAAATTAGTGATTAGTGAATAGTTAATTTTGAATTTAATCAAAGCTGCTGTAATACACTTTTTCTTTTTGACATAAATGTGGACAAGCCTTAGTTATTGTTAACGATTCAGTGAATATGAGCCTAAAATATTTTTACATGATCTCTAAATTTTTGCAGGTCAAAATATCTTTATCCTTTAAATAATGCATACTTTTGAACTATTGAATTACACTTGAAGGTTAGAATGGGGGAAAACAGAAAAAATATTATTGTTAGTATTTAAACATTGAAATAATTAGGCCTTTATATCAAAAATATATCAGATCATGTTTGTGATGGGCGATTCTCTACAGCGATGTTAATAAATTGAGTTTCTACTAAATAGACTTCAAATATAAAATGCCCAAAAATTTGAAATTTGTGAAAAATTAAATGATACTATACTACAATATTTAATTCTTAAAGATAAAATACTAGCGCTTCCAACTCAGTTCATGATACATTTTAATTAAATTTTACCCAAGTATAATGTTCCGTTATTCATCAAAATATAATGCTCTTGGTCTATTCTGAAGACTTCCTTATTCATTTCCTTACACCCTACTGGGCTATACTTCATTGCCAATGAATTCATACAATTAAATTGATTACATGATTAATAGTATAAAGACTAGTTGGAAATTAATAATTTATAAAATTTTTATCATTTCAATATTAATGTAGGTTCTATGTTATTAAATCGGTTAAATTGTAATATAATGCACGTTTCGATTACATATTGAAATATAAATTTTTCAGGTAGGACTTACAAAACTCTAACCAATGAAATCTCAATAGCTCAATAACAAGAAATAGGAAAAAAATTATCCATATTATGCACGAAAAAAAAATTTATGTCCGTATAATTCCAATCGTGGCAATTAAAACAATAGCAAATATATAATGCAATTGCTTTTATCATATAATAACATATACATAGAGGTAAAGCTTGATTAAAATTTAACATTAGACTGATATAAATGGTTTAAAATTTTGAAATTATGCATTTGTAAGCACATTCAAACATATCTTAGATACCCAATGATTGACCTTAAGCTTTTTAGTTTTCTTCCTTAGTAAATGCATGTGCATAGAAAGTATGATGCTACAGTGCGCGAAATTTGATTATAGCCACCCCAAAATTTGCATGTTTGATATATTAGAAAAATAATTAAAAAATTTCAATTTTACGCGAAAGTATATTTATAGAATTGATATCACAACTAAATTTTATTAACATGCAAAATTGAGTTTTACAAAATAAGATGGTGAAATTTGATTATGGCCACCAAGAGAAATTTCCTCTGTAGGCAAAAATAAATTAAAATAACAATAAAAAATGAATAAAATATATTTTTATGATATATTTATATACTTTCTATCTAATAAACATTAATATTTTTCTTTAATTTTACTTAAAAATTGGGGCAAACAAGGATTCGACTGAGGGAGAAAAAATTACTATTTTAGCGTACAAAATGCTATTATGAGTGAAAATGAAATAGCCTAACTGATCCAAGGAAGTAGTGGATCAGTTCAAAACTTTTTAAATTATCCTGAAGTAAAGAGAAAAGGTAGTGGGAACAAGAAATTAACATCTGGGGATCTTCGTAGACTGAAAAACAGAGCTTCTAATAATACTAAAGCGGCTCGGTAATTAAAAGCCGACCTGAGATTGAACTTTTCACCCAAGAGGATTCAACAAATACTCTCCAGCGACCCTGATTTACAATATGAAAAGTTCACCCATTTTGACTAAAAGGCATATGGAAAACCGGATTGCATGGTGTAAGGAGCATCTTCACTGGAGTGAAGAATGGAAGAAAGTTGTCTGGTCCGACTAAAAAATGAAACGTCGATGCACCAGAGGGTTTTAAACCCTATTGGCATGACCTAAGAAAGGAAGAAAAGTCTTTTCTAAGTAGTTAGAGTGGGGTGGATCTTTGATGGTGTGGGGTGCGCCTAGTGCACAAGGAAAATTGCAATTGGCAATCTTGGAGGGTGCACAGGACTCAGGAGTCTATATAAATCCGGTAACTGAGTATATGCTACTTTTTATTCATCAGTTTGAAGCTGGAGGCTATCATTTTCAGCAGGATTTAGTCTTTATTCATACTAGTGGTGAAACTAAATTGTGGTAACAAGTCATGGTTACCATGGATTTCGAAATCCCCAGGTCTCAATCTTATTAAGAACTTATGGGGACATCTATCCAGGGTCGTTCACGCTGGTGGGAAACAATGTACTATAAAAATTGCAATTTTGAAAGCTTGGGGCGAAATTCTTCAAAATCAATTTATGTCATTATCTTCTTCTATGCCCAAGCGATGTATTGAGGTCATCTTGAGAAAGGAAAAAATATTGATCAGTAAAACTTTCATTTTAGTAAAGAAATTTGAAGATATTGTTGATTTCTCTTGATGGCCATTATCAAATTTCGCCATCTTATTTCGTTAAATTCAACTTTTCAAGTTAACAAAATTTAGCTTTGAAATTTTTCAAAAAAAATTAATCTATATCAATTCTATAAATATTCTTTAGCGTAAATTTGAAATTTTTGAATCATTTTTCTAATATATCAAAATAATGCAAATTTTGGGGTGACCATAATTAAATTTCGTGCACTGTATCAACTAAAACAATTTGTGAAGGTATGTAAATAACCAGAACAAAGAATATATATTTTACGAATTTTCTTTAAATTATGCACGTTGAAGTAAGATTGTGTCAATTCTACTACATTCTGCAGTACTTAAGCTTTAATAGTGATTAAAAATTTAGGAAATGTGAAAATACATGTAAAATTTATGATTCTGATATTCACCCTCGTTTGATGAATGCCAATCCTATTTATTCATTTCAAATGTTACGTCATTTAATAATATAGGTGTCAAAGTCATATATTTATATATTTATTGAAGTGAGATTGCGAAATTTGTAACAAATTTTCATTTAATGAAAATTAGAAAATTGTCAACAAGATCACTATCTGTCCCATTCCTTGTATAATTTGAAATATAAGGGCTAACCGTTAAGGCTCTGATTCGAATTTGGAAATTGACCTTACCATATCATTTGTCCTTTTGCAACTAATTCTCCAATAATTGCGTTGAATAAATATTTAATTATAAATATTATTATTGTTTTGAATACTTGCCTTTTAATTTAACCTGATTTCCTACGAAAATCGATGAAATTATTAACAAGGAGAATTGTATATTTGTTCAGCCGGAGGAAAAATTGCCTCTTTCAAAGCTCAGAGAATAATAATTATTTTTTAATACTATGTAAATTCGTAATTTGTGCCTTTATTTGGTTTATGTTAAGAAATATTTTGTTCCTCCTGAGAATTGATTCTATGAAATTCTGAATAATGGCACAGTTTATTGGAAATTTACACATAAGTTATTTCGAGGTTATTTGATTTATTTAATTAATGTGATTTAATCTGATGTTTTGTATTCTAAAAGAGAAACATTGCCGCCTCTTGAACCACTAGTCTTGTCAGAATTCATGTCCTAATTCTACCTTTTGTACATGGTAATTTTTCAATTCGCTTCTTAGTTATTCAAAGACTAAAATTTATGTATATATATATATAAAATTTAGGTATATATATATACATAACCGACCTCCCCCTTTTGGAGCCATCTGCGAACACTTGTGAATAATATTCTTTTTTGCTAAATTGAAAATAGTTCACTTTAATTCAAGATGTTATCTATCGATTTGCTGCTAAAAACAGATGATTGCAATTTGTGTAAGCTTACTTTTGTTCAAAAAACTTTTTGTTTACAATTTTTTTCTGTAAAAATGAGTATCAGCCCCCGGTTCGAAAATCCTAAACGCGCTTCTGATATATGTACATATATATATATAATTTCACTTTTTTGTGAAAATACAGCACAGAAGTTGCAAGCATAGAGAAATGGGAAGTAGGTCTCATTTTGTCAAGCGAGTTTGGTAATCGAATCCAGTGAAGATCCATCTCAAACAGCGAGGCTGAAACTGTTTTAGGCTCTTGGTATCCATGATGTTCACAAGTCATGCAACAGCGGTATAAGTTAAACTACAGAGAACCAGTAAATCGTAGAGCAAACGTTTATCAGTTCTAGGGGATATTTTGTTTATGATTTGAACATGTGTAGTTGATTGTAAAGTTATTAATGTGGCAATGAATGTGACATTTTCAAATTCATTTGTTGGGTTTATAATTTTAAGCTACATTCGTAATTTACCATTTACTCAGATCATTCTTGAAGACAAATTAGAGTTGCTTATATATGGTAGAAATCTGTTCATGCATTAATGTTTTCATTTACAGAAGTTACTCTAAACTTTTCATTAGTTTTCCATTTTAATTTTTATTTTCTTTCACATAAATTTTTCGCAAAATTTATGTTCCAAATCAAAACTGCTCAATTAGTATCGGATTTTATTAGGTTATTTGACATTTGTTTGCATTCATGTAGCTTCGGGATAGATAGCTGATTATTACGTAAATACACTTTATTTATGGCAGTCTAATTTTCTCGAATTTTTTGGCAAAATTGAACCGAAAATTTATTAGAGAATTGCATTTAATATTTTTCTAGAAACCTGATTGTGCCACAAAGTGACGTAATCAAGGTAATCAAAAATGAAGTTTTAAATCAAGCATGCGTCTAGACCGGAGTTAAAAAAGAAGGCATTAGTACTTAGCATATGTTCATAGAAAATTGTACTGAAACATTTACAGAAAAACTAGGTGTTTGTTTTCGCTTCATTAACTGTAAGACAATATGAGTTAAGTGCTATAATAAACATAATTACAGATGTATTCTTTGGATGTGTTTAAAAAAACTTAACTACACCCATCAAAAAGACGTTAGTGAATGTTCTCTTAGTAAATTGTCAATTTCGTAAGTGTCTTCGAATATCATAGAATTTAAATACATGAAACAATATTTATTTAAAATAATCAGAAAAAACTTATAATTAAATATTTTATTGAATAAACAAAACCGTCAAAGCATTCGGATACAGAAAATTGATTGTCAAATGACTAGCAGAAGACAAAAGATTTATTTCAAATTTCTAAATGACACGCACGTTTATTGATTATAAAAAATATTCAATAAAATTCAACATAAAGGATTAATTATTGAAATTCCACGATTTTAATATTATTAAATCAATTCAAATTTCCAATTATTCCTCTTTTGCTAATAAGCTGTGTAAACTCATTAAATATATACATTCAATTCAATTGCTTGTTAAAACTTAACTTTTTAGACAACTAATTTTCACTGTAATTTTTCATTGAGATTTTTTGCGAGTTTTCTACTGAGTTTATTTCTTGTCAACAAATAATAAAAGTACTTTTTAGGCTTTTTGATTTCTATTATACAGGGTGAGGCAGCTAAATTCAGACAAGTTATGTTCATGTTTCTGGTAAGAAAATGTGAATCTAATAACGAAATTTATTTCAAACAAACAAATTTGGTATAAACAACATTTAAATCAAGTGTTCAAAAGGGCCGCCTTTTTGCTTGACCAGCAGTGTACATCTTTTCTTGAATTGACGCACACATGCATTCTCGACCATTTTCTTATCCATTTGCTGATATGCAGCATTCAAAGCAGCCTTTAAACTTTCAACGGGCGAGTACGTTTTGTAGTTTACCTTCTGTTCTAAATATCCCCACAAGAAAAAGTCACAAGGATTCAATTCGGGCGACGCAGCTGGCCATTCTTTCTTGTTGAGAAAATCATAAAAATTGACTTGACAAAATTCTTGACATTTATTGGAGGTATGTGATGGAAGATGTATGGCCTATTTTGAAAAGTTCTTTGAGCCCAAGGAAGCACAGTGTCATGTAAAATGCAGTCTGTGTAATAGTGCTGATCAATTTTTACACCAGGATCAACAAATTTTAGGTCAGAAATTCCAGAACCACTGATTGCCGCAAAAACCATTACGGACAAAGGTTTCTGAGGCCGTGAAATGTACAATTTCTTCGGGTCAACATTTGCAAGAGATGTGGCATACACTCGTTTATTTTGACTATTTAAACTCTCATTCACTGAAAAAATTTTCTCATCGCAAAAGATGACACAGCGAGCGTCAAAATTTGCGAGTCGGGTTATCATTTTTCGAGTTCTTTCCAAACGCAGATGCTCACCACCAGCACCAAATAATTTATTTCTTCTTGTCTTATAAGCTGTTAACTTTAAATCTTCACGTAAAATGCGACCAATAGTCCTTTGTGAGGTATTATGCTCAGCTGCCAGGATTCTTTGAGATCTCACAGGGCTTCGACGAATTTTATCTCCAATATTC
>CABFPE010000304.1:715621-728638 GCA_900660155.1 Hofstenia miamia
TGCGGCGCAACCTACATTAACCGGATTAACCGGACCGAATTGCTTCTTAACTTAACCGGATTTTACCGGATCCTTAAAAATTAGCGCTTGGCTTGGTTACATCATCTATGCTGCATCTATATTTAATTCTTATGTGTCAAAATTAAATTGGTCTATTTCTAAGTGTTAACATCCAACCGATGTTTCAATATCATATCGTCAGTAATATCTTCTTTTTATTTACCTATTTTTCAATTTTAAGGAATTTTATGGCATATTTCCCGTTTCTTTATATGCTATATTATACTTATATCCACATTATGAAGTAAGCATTATTGAGAATTATCGTAGTCTATCAAAATTAATGAAGAAAATATCTACTTACATTATGTTCATAAATAAGAATTAAATAATAAATATAGAATTTTATGAATAAATTGAAATCTAGTCTATATAGCCTAATCAAGCAGAATTTAAACGTTTTGGAATTGATGTATCCTTTTCGCACAAGTTTGATATTTTTTAAAATGATGCACCAATTATTGCAATTCTAGAATTTGAAAGGTGAAAATGTAGAGTAGGACTAGAATTCTATTAGGAATCTCTGCACCCTTTCCCACAATTTCTATTGTTTTCTAATACCGCAATCATTGTAATCAATAAATTTTGAAAAACAGATAGAATTACTTAACCAGATTCTGCAGATTAAGATTAACCGGCTTTAACCTAACCGGACCGGACCGGTTTACCCGGCTTTAACCTGACCGGATTAACCGGAGCGGATCCAGCACTAATATTGAAAACAAGAGAACACACTTTTATTTTTATACCTACAGTAATGACACATTATATTCATATTAACACTGAAATACATCTATTAGGCAAACATGCGGTATCTAAAATATAACTAAATTCTCGTTTGGGAAGAATTTATTAAAAATTGTTATGGCAATCTAAGCCTTTTTCCATTCTTACAGTATTGAAGGAATTGTGTAAAATGCAGTGGCAATTATGGATTACTATACAAATGTGCAACATTTACCTTACCTTTTTAGCAATGCTAAATAACTGTCATGACAAGAAAAAATTTTCCTGTCCAAAAACCGCCATTAATACATACTTGAGAAGTTATAAAATTTTGAAGCAAATTTTACAGAGTGGACATAACTACTTATTTAGACGTCTGGTACGGAAAATTATCTCTTGTAATGACAGTAATATAAAATAATTTTTCCATAGGCTATATTTAGCGATTGGTAAAGATATCTGTCCTTATATTAGTAGTGTGCAATACCGCCAATATAAATGCATGAAACTTAAAACCAAAATCTAAAATGGGGCATTCTCCTGTATATGCAGCATATGCGATTATTAGCTTACACATTATATCAAAATAATTTTCGAATAATATGCACTCTAAATTTATATTTGAATTTTATTACTTTGTAAAACAGACTCATTTTTGTATAGAAGCATGTTGTTATGCAACCTAAGGTAGTATGAATTCATCCCCTATGATTTACAGTTTATTGGTATACTTCTTTCAATGTATTGAATATTGACTTTAACATTCTTTTTAGTAACTGCATTTGTGAAAGCTGAACAAGACAATGAAAGCAGCGAGGACTTTTTGAAAGACTATGTTGAAAAACTAGATGAAGACATTCCTGTATTTGAAGATAGCATTAATGAAGACCAAGATGACGATGAAACTAAAAGCCATTATAAAGAGCTACTAAACACAATCATTGAACATTACCAATCAATGTACAATCTCCCAAAAGAACGAGCTATTGAGTTCCTTCGAAAGTTATTATCAGAAAGCAACAACGAATCGTCTTTGTCAAAACGTGGTAATTCTTTCAGTTTGGGGAAACGTTTGGATTCATTTGATTTGACTAAGCGCCCCAATTCTTTTAGCATTGGAAAGCGCAGTTTTTTGAATGATTTTCAAAAGCGTCCGAATTCGTTTAGTATTGGAAAACGCAGCTTCTTCAATGATTTACAAAAACGTCCGAATTCATTTAGTATTGGAAAGCGAAATTTTCTTAATGATTTACAAAAACGTCCGAATTCGTTCAGTATTGGAAAACGACATTTTTTGAATGATTTACAAAAACGTCCGAATTCGTTCAGTATTGGAAAACGACATTTTTTGAATGATTTCCAAAAACGTCCAAACTCATTTAGCTTGGGAAAACGTCCCAACTCATTCAGCATAGGTAAACGTGCTGGAACTAATTTCGGAAATATGGACATGGACTCGGAATTTTTTCATTCGAACAAAGAACCCAAATCTCTCATTCCTCAACCTAAACTAAATGATGACGTTAATCATTACCTGGAAGAAAACATCTGAATCAATGCAAATTTTCTTGACCATTAAGAAATATGTGCTGTAAAATTATTTGAATTAATGTGAATTAACTAAATAATATTTTGGAATCAACTGTCTAATCATTCAATTAAATTATCATTACTTCAATTTCACTGCATCATTCAAATAAACACCCTCAATTCTATGAAATTCATCGTAAGATTCGTTTGCTGAACAACTAATTCTATATTGTAAAAAATTAATGACGTTTTCCGACAATAAGGAAGTATTGCGCAAAATCAATTTCTCAAATTAGAGAAATACTGACGTATAGCTAACATAGCAAATATTTGATATCAGCTTATCGTTTCCATGTCAACGGGTTCAAAAATCGATACTCTTAGTGTAATTCAACTATTGTCCCACTACATCCTTCGATATTTCATATATATATATATATATATATATATATATATATATATATCCCAAGGCAATGTTTTAGAAACAATTATATTTGCCTTTTATGTAAATGAAATTTTAGTAACTATTCATGAAAGAATTATATATTCATGTGCAGATGGCACATGTGTTCTACGAACAGCAAGTAGCTCTTATGAAGCGACCAGTTTGTTAAGAAAGGATATTGAACATATCATTCTATATTTTATTTAAAAAAATTGAAGATTAATGCCGATAAGACACAATTTATTATCTTGTACTTGAAAGAACCAGGATAATTATCTGAAACAATTAACAAAGTAAATCTGCAAAACATCTAGGAGCCTTGATCTCCAACGAACTGAAATATGATGAATTTATATCAATATAACTATGAAAACTGGCAGCCGGTGAAAGATATTAATAAAGTCATATGTTTGCCACAATTAGATTATTACTTATTTTGATTTCAAAATATAAACTTTAATAGAAGATTATATTTAGGGAAATTGTATAATTGACCATTAAAAACGTTCAGTTTTATTGATAAGAATCAGTGAACTAAAGAATTTCTGCAATCTCATAATATACTATCTCCTATTTATTCTATCCAATATCAGTCACTATGTATGCTTTTTATGTATGATTCATAAGTATATTAACGGAAGAAACTCTAGATTTAAAATTTTTCTGTAAAATAGATGCTAGGACTGCTGTACATTATTGAATAACTTGAATGATGAAATTATGTGAGGTCACCAGGCTCCACTAACTAAAACAAAGTGAGAAATGGATGAGTGATCAATGTTGGAATTACTAAATGAATGAATTTATCATTCTTTTTATTCAAGTTATTTACAAAAGAAAAATATTTACAAAATTAAAATTTTCTGCGACCAACTTCTAAATCAGAACTCGTCAAAACATTAATTTTAGCTAAACTAGACTACTGCAATGCCCGTTTTCTTGTTATGGACAATATTTTAATACAGAAACTTCAAAATTTGAAAAAAATGGACCACATCAGTCGTGGAATCATTGAATTCCATTGATTAAAGATTTCCTATCGCACAAAATACAAAGTATGTATGCTAATCTTCAAAACAGTTCATAATAATGCTCCTACTTATATGAATAAATTATTTGTTTTTGAAAATTCAACTAAAAGAACTGTTAGACAATACTTGATAAAATTTAATAATTATAAATACATTGAATCAAAAAGATCAATTTCAATTACTGGTGCTTATATGTTCAACAGTCTTAGTGTATATACCAGAAGATTTAGAAAATTGCTGAAAACAGACATCTTTAAGCTACAATTAGCTGAGTTTAATATTTAAGCGAATATTTTTGTTATTTGTAGCGCGCTCTTGCGCATTTAATGTAACATTAATAACTTCTTTACAACCTTCAAATAGTATTTCTGCTGGTTCTGATGCTGGATAGGTGCTTGTTCTGTTTCTGCTAAAATTGCATTTGTACCATTATCTATTGAAATTTTGGGAGAATAACCATTCATTGCTATAAAGTAAAGAGTTTGATCTGCAGATAGTGATCTTCACGCATCTAGGGGCTCATCTGATGCAGTAACTTTTGAGGGTCTTACAATGTGGTAATGCAACACTGCTTCCAAGAAGATACATTATATAAAGTTTTCTATTTGCTGATTGATAATTTTCCACTTCTTTTACTCTTTTCTTCTAATATTTTAAAGGGTTAAGGTTAACAAGCTCTTTATTGTAATATATAAAGATTCACTTTACAAATAAAAATAAAGAATAGTCAAATAACAAATTTTAAACAAAGTTATCGAAAGCATGTACATGTACTCTTTTGGAGCCCCCTATTATTGCTTGATGGCTTAACAAGTTATGTTTTAATTTGCACTTAAACGTTGCTAAACTTTTGATTTTCCTTATTTTAAGAGGGAGGTCATTCCAAATGCGCATAGTATTAAATGTGAAAGAAAGAATTTTCCCAGAGCTTAGATGTGCATTTGGTGTCAACTTTGCAGAAAAAATACGCTTGTTTATTACAACATGGTTTAGAAAATGCAAACTGTTACTAGTGTTATTAATATGCTTGTATAGCGCTACTAGGGCGCTGTATTTGATGAGGTATTTTGGTTGGAGCAAGTTATGTTTTTGTAAACATGAGCTGGTCTCTTGTTTTTTCCTATTAAACAACACGCGCACTGCGCGACTATAAGTGCAATTTATTCGTTCCGGCCTTAAGGCCACGGTTCGACTACGTGATTGGTAGCAAGAAGAGTTACCAAATTACGTCACATCACATAGCTAATTATCTTGATGGTTAGACGTGCGATTTTACCAAAATGTGACAGATCACGCGTGACCAATCACATAGTATAACCGTAGGCTAGTGCTTATGTCACTGTTGGACTAGTGATTGGTTCAAAAGTGATCAGTCACATTTGAAAGAATTGCAGAAATAAATTGAAAAGATGTGTAATGTTGACAAAAAATGTAACAGTCTACAACTGTGTACAACCCTGAAAATCCATATAAAACAAAAAGAATTGCAAAGAGAAGACTATTGTGTAAAACGAATATAATAACAGTGTATTAAATAAAGCTTGTATGTGTATAAATCCTACTAATAGCATTGCATATATAATTTTTTAGACAGTGAAATTGCCTATATCATGTAAGTCTATATTTCATACTCCTGTAATGTTTAAGTATGGCAAATATTTTTTCCATTTTGTATATTGGATATTGGCAGAAATCAAATTAATTGTAAGAATTTTTACAATGAAATAGCAGTACATTTGAAAAAACAAAATTTAAACTTTTGCCTGTAAAGTATAGCTTCCTGAAAAACAAATTAAATTACAGTAATTGTTAATCATTTGAAAAACATGGAATTTTTTATGGATGAGAAAAACGAAAATTGCATCTTTGTAAATAAACCATTTTAAATTTTTTAGAAAATGGGTTTGCTTTGATCATGTAAGTCTATATTTCATACCCCTATAATGTTTAAGTCTTGTATTTTGGAAATTAATGAAAAACAAATTAAATTGTAGTGATTGTATAGATGAATGGAATTTTTACAGATAAGAAAATTAGTCATTTTGCAAAAAATAATGTGACTTTGAATTTTTCCATTATTCAACAATGTACTAGTCAGTAAATGCAATATAGTGCCCTAATTACTTGGCTAACAATGTCATGCATATTAACAAAAAACATCGTTAAAAATTAATTTGCTTCACTTAATGTTGTGAAAAACATTTCTTGTCATCATCAATTTACTCAAATCATAGAAATCAAAAATAAAAATTTTGTCAAAAAATTAATTTGCTCAATTTAGTTTTGTTAAAATCATTTTGCCACTAAATGAAATCCAATGGAGCCCGTCGATTTCCACATGGCAAATAGCCATGGGTGTTACGAGCACTTAAGGGTGTCCCATTAGGAAGGGGTCTAGCCCATCTCTTACTACTGGCATTATATTTGCCAATTTTAATTTCAAAGAAAAACATTATAATATCAAATCCAGATATTGAAGAAGAAATCTTTATCAACAGCTGTTGAATGAACTGAATAGAGATCAACAGAAAGTCATTTAAACAATAACACTCAAGAGTTACTCTTTATGGCCTACTGCTCTTCCAAGAAAAGTAGAGATTTAATCAGTGATAAAATGCACACTGACTATTCCATAACCTGCAACTGGATAAGATGCAAACTTGGCTTCTCCTTGTTACGAAACTGACCGAATATTTATTTGGTCAGAATTTCCCTGCTAGAGTATTTACCGGGGAATGGAACAAGAAAAATAATTGTCGTCCGATCTGAATTTCCTAAAGAGAATTTTTTGTTGTAACAAATTTTCTCAGCAATGAATGGATATTTGAAGGATTGATCATTATATTCAATAATGATAAAGCAGAAGATACAAACAGCCATCTATAAATGGTTGCAAGTGTAAGTCAATTTTGAACTAAATGACTGGCAATCACATTCATTTTTAGTCCTGAAGATGCTGTGATTTTAAATCAAGTTCAAGATCGTTTTTATGTTAGCATTGTGGAATTAACTGATGATTGGACGTTGCCTCATATATTTCTGTAGATAACAAAGCCCATTGATAATGGTTTCAACATGCGCATTTTTTTAAACTCATTTGTAGTTCTGTGTTCTTTATTTGATTTTTATGTTGTTATTTTCTTTAAACAACATGTTGTTATTTCATAAGAAAGTTTTGATTCGTTTGGAAAAAGAAATATCTTTTACATGCATTTGAGATGTAACATATTATTTCAGCTATTAAGTCAGCTGGGATTTTTAGGAGCCAACTGTTATATGAGTACCTTGGGTACCTGGTCGTGTAGCAGCTGGAATTGCGATAAACAGAAGACAAGACCAAATTTACAAATGTTGTCCAAAAATATGACTCACTTCCCTCGTGCATTCAATGAAATATTTACATTCTCCAACTTAAGACGAGATAGCATGAAAATCGACCAGTTTGTGAATTTGTCAAGAAATTGCAATTTTGATAATCTCTATGATTCATTATTTCGCGACAAATTCGTTTTATTTTTGGAAGACGAGGGGCTCCAAGAAACCAAGAAAGATTAAGAGACCTAAATTAGATCAGAGTAAGGTAATACATATCTGCAAAATGCTCAGAAACAGCTAAAGAACAATACAGGTCGATACATACTTTCGCAGATCCTGTCGAAATGAAGCAAATGCGGACATTGATGTAATAATAAGTCCAAAATATAACTTTAGAAGTAGAAAACCAAATTATTCGAATAACCAATATGAAACAATAAATTGCCAACAATGTGGACAACGACACCTAAAAAGACAATGCCCAGCTTTTGGAAGGTCATGCTAAAAATGCCAAATGTCTAATCACTTCGCCATCATACTCACATGGGTGACCTTCTTGTAAAACGGTTGCTCTCATAGATGAGTCTACTTGAATAACAGATGAGACATTGCAATTAAAGTGTCTTAGTACTGGTTTAGATGCTAAGCTGCGTTTTCAATTCTCCAATGCTTGCGTATGTTCGTTTTGCCAACTCCAGGGTACATCAGCTTTAAGAAGACTCCGCAGTGGTTCTGTAATCTTTGACATATTACAGACAAAATATCTTAGAAAATTCAAGATGCCTAGTAGTCATTGCAATTATTTCTTGTCGCATGGTATTGGGTAACCTTCAATGGCTTGGGTAACATCCTTCTTGGTACACTAGAAAGCCCATGTACTTCACACTGTTTGCTTCTTGTACTGCATTTAATTTTTGTTGAATTTGATGTTAAGTTTTCTTGCTCTCAATAGCACATCGCGAAATTCAACAAACACATCTTGATTATTAGGTCCGGAAGGCATTTGTCTTGGCTTTACTTACATCCCTGGAACAATTGGGAAAATTTTGTTTTGTTTCCGTTTGAAGTTGTAACAGTGTGTATTAAGGAATCCTTACAAAATTGGACTTGTAGTATATTGTTTGCAAGTTTGTACTTCAAGTATCAGTGTAACATTATTAGGCACCACCATAAATTTCGAATTTGATATTGGCTGCTGCTTGTGTAGTATTTGTACCAAGCCGAAATAGACTTAAATCTTTGTGTCACTTTAACTAATTATTATTGAGTCATGTGGTAGTGGGTACAATTCCAACACCATCTTTTCTGCTTCGGATTCTATCTGAGTATACTGAGGATATTACATAAGCAAGCTATAGTTTACGCCGACAGTAATGGACTTCTAATTAGATCATCAACAACGATGATTAACAGGTCCTAAACCCAAAAGCAGAACCCTGGAAAGAGGGATGAATCAATCTGATGCTGTGATCACCAGTTACATGGTAATTGGTCATGACTCAGGAGTGAGATTGTGTTGTACGGTGTTTCCAATTGTTGCTTACCTATTAATAATTTTGTACATTGTTTGTTATTGTTATGATTAATCCGCAATAATGGAAGTTCGCAACCCGACTGCTTTCACTTCTTAGTTGCCTTACATATAGTTAACCCTACATCTAAACACACAAAGCCAGCTGGATGCATGTGAACAATCAATGTGGCCAGCATGAAAAAAGAATGATTGTGTCCACTATCGATTAAAATATTTGATAACATGTAATAAACAAGGGTGCACGTAGACACCTCGTATGTATAATAGTTCTTATAATTCCCTACGAATTTGGATCTAAATTACGGTTTAACCTAAAGGTAGCTATTCAGCTATTTGATGGCATTGATTATATGTGTGAGAGTAACGGTAGGAAAAGCTAATTGGTAGAAAAACTACTATCCATACACCTAATTCAAGAGCACACTTTCATAGTCAGGATATCGGCTGCACGAATGATGAATTAGATGTTAGGTGGCATGCAGTCATGGAAATCTGGATACAAGGAGATGACAAAATAATTTTTAAAAATAATGTGTAGGTGGACGACTACACAAAGAAACATTGAAGCAAACTAATTTATTACTTTAAGCAATAAATTTACAAGCATATAAAACAAATAAAAATGTGTATGATCAATATTATAGATGCTTATGCACACAAACATTAAAAGCAAAACATAAGAAAGAAAACAAAATTATGATCCATTAGAATTTAGCTTTTGTAGAATTCTGGTGGAAGAAGCAGAATATAGTTTTAAATCATTAGCCTTGCGTAGATATCCACGACAAAATGTATTGCATAGGGTTCTGGAAATTCTATTCAAAGGACATAATAATAATTGTTCACTGAAATTACATTCAAATACAACTATTCCAAAAAGTCGTTGAAAGAACTTTGAGCAAGGAATGTCAGAGCAAATATTTACATAAAGCTGATAGCAATTTGAAACATAAAGAACAATTTCTTCATTTGGTACAGTGAGTCGACCTCTAGATACCTTACTCAAAAAATCAGCATTTTGAATAACATTGATGTCTCCAATAAAGTTACATAACCTTAATAAGAACATGCAAAATATGTTTCGACTTACAAAGTCATCGTCAGTTTTACAAATTATTCCCTTCCTTTAGAATGACGCCGATGATGCTTTTCTACATAGTTTAGTGACTGAACTCTGCAATCAATTCATTTGTTGATTTGTGATGGAGAAATTTATGTTCATAGTTTCGGACAGCATTCAAAATGTTTTCAAATAAAGACCAACGCGCTATTTTCGAGTCAAGAATTTCTCCCAGTGATTGAATCTGTGTAGCGCCTACATAGGCTTTGTATGACAAAGATCTGTCAATGATAATTGACCATTTTGTTGAAATATGAGGATTTACTTCTATTTCAAAAATAGCAAAGTTATCAGCAGTTTGCTGGACATAAACTCCATCAGTTTCTAATGATTTACATTTCTTGCGCACTGTACAAATGAAATCCTCAAACGAATTTATTTGAGCATTTTCCTGAAATTTTGCCATTATAAAGGCGTCTTGGTATACAGCACGACTCTCGCGATCTGCACGTGTTTTCCTAAATATAATTTTTTGCAAAAAATCATTACATGTATTGCAATATTGCGCAGCTTTTAGTATGTTTGTTTACAGATTGTTTTGTAAAAATATAAACAAAAGAAATATAACCAGTCAATTCATTTTCAAATAGAGTATTCCTATCACTAAGTACAAATAGGCAGATGCGTATTTGGGTCACCCGTTTCACCTTGCCTCATACCCGATCAGGCGTGTTAGAAAACAAAATTCGGCCTATTTTGAGCAGTAAATATTATCGTGTATTTTAATCAAATTTTTGGATAAGAGATGTAGGCTCTTAGAAATCACGCTCGTTACTACAGATAGAGGATGACATAACATCTATCCATCTCTTTCTTTCGGTAATATCGGAGGGTAGTCGATAAAATACATAGTCATAGTTATAATATTTGCATAATTGAGCAGCACATGCATTCGGCATTATTACTGCACGCAGACGTAATACGTATATGTAACAGTGAATTACGCCAACTAGCGGTAAAATTAAACCACCTACACATTATTTCGTATCAAAACGGTGTCATCTCCTTGTATCCAGAGCTTCATGCATGCAGTTTTACCAGAATTCCTGATAATTGAATTTGAGGAACCGGAATACTACTCATGTGCTCGAACTTTTAGCTTTCAATTTCTATCATCGATCAAACCTGACGAAATACAAGATAAATCCAAAGTAATTAAATTCATCAACAAAAAATATTGCACATCGAATTTATGCTAAAATAATCAACCAGACAACATGTACCTGTCTTTGTAAGTTTGAATTTTTCACGTGTTCTTCGTCTGCCAATTTTCCGCAACATCACTAATTAATTAGCTTAGCGTTTTGTCTTTTCAAATTTCTCAAACGCTTTTGCCAACAGTCAATTATAACTGCTCTAATCATCGTTTGTACAAATTGCTAATTGATAAATAAGCATTAATTAATCAAATCAAGATAAAATCATAAAAGTTTTTAACAGTTTTTTTCCTTTTTTTCTTTTTATTTGATTTTCTTCACCGATTATGCCACAATTGCCAAGTATCACTGGAAAATTGCAAAAACCCTTAATTGAAATTCTGTTGCCGCCGTAGCCTAATAATCTGGTACGTATTTTTTTATCATACACTTTGGTAGTCCTAGTGTAAGAAAGATATAATGTTGCAATATGCACCACTATTCACATTTGTTATAGCATCAAAGTAATACGTGTCTTTTTCATCCTCGTCAGCTGAATATAATGATTCTTCTACAGTGTCTTCTGAGCGGTGTTCTGCACCAAGTTGGTATTAGAGATGGTTTGCTGAATTTGTTTTTAAGCAATGCATCGACTTATTATTTCATATTTAGTTGCAAAACGAAAGGAGAAAGAGGATGGAGTTGATTTAGTTTTATTAAGAGAATTTTAGAAAATTAATGAAAAAATTTAAATCATACATAATGATTGATAATGAATAAAGCTATTCATGTATAGGAATGATTTATTATCAATTTAAAGTTTATAATTAGCCACTTTTCTGCTAAAAAAGCTCTTATCTTAATAAAATAGTGCATATTTAGAGGGAATTATTATAAGTGATGATGATCAAAGGTTAAGCAAAAAATATTTTTAGTACGCTTTTATTAAAAGTTAAATACATAAATTGCTACTGGAACGAGAATTTGCTTTCTTGGGGCCAATCCGAAATATGTCTTACTAACGCGGAATTAATATACCCATTTGTATTGCTACATCTAATGACTACATACAAGTATCCTCAGCACATTCGCAAAAAATGCAATTAGAGTTCATTGATATAGATATTGAATAAAATTGTCTTTTCAACAAGTTTACCCGTTGTTTCCTGTTACTTAAATAACATCCAATCCAAATTGGTGCTCCACTCTCAGGAGTTCTATTTACAGAGGTAACTAATGATAATAGTGATAAAGTCCTACGTTCACCTGATATAGTGGATATTTGCAAATACTATGACGACACGAGAATTGTTGGTTCATTATGTACAACTAATCCACAAAGACAACTAGAGGATTATAAAACTACCATAGAAAAAGTTGTGCAAATATCTGTGGAGAATAATCTAAAATTAAATTTGAAAAAAACAGAAGAATTAATAATCTCTCACTTTAACATAAAGCATAAGGAATTACTAAAAACTTCTAAGAGCCCTATAGTGATTAATGGAGAGAAACTAAATCAAGTTACTAATTACAAATATCTTAGAATATACTTCGATAAAGATTTGCAATGGACAACTCAAGTAATGTAAATATATAAAAAAACAAATTTAACTATAATAAAATTTGAAACAACCAATTAATCTATATGGCAAGATTTGTAAAATAGCAAAAGAAGACCTTATAAACTATATCAATGAAAAATTCGTGACCAGATTCAAAACAATTCTTAATTACATACTAACGAACACTGATTATCCCCTGAACAAAGAATTTGAACTTCTACGTTTAGTGACAGAACGCAGAAGAAACTTCAAGCAGCCGAAATGTAATGCAAAGGTATACCAAAGACCATTTATTCCGATTGCCTGCAAATTCCTATGGAGTAACCCCCAATTCCTATAAAATATGTCTATTCCTCTTTGCATGTAAAATGATATGTGTACAGAAATTAAAATGTATATATATATATATATATATATATATATATACAGGGCTCAGATTTATGTGTTTAAAAACATCCCAAAAATATGCGTCAAAAAGTGTGCCTAAATTTCTAAAATATGCCTTAAAATATGCGTTAACCCTAAATTAAGAGAGCAGGTATTCAATTACCAAGG
>CABFPE010000304.1:762579-777589 GCA_900660155.1 Hofstenia miamia
ATTATGTGCCAACTTCTCACAGCCTGCTATCAGATGATCTACTGTCTCCGCCTCTTTCTTACATAGCCTACACTTATCACTTACTTATACTCTTCTGTCTATATGCTTCTTCACCCAGTTCATTCTTATTGCTTCCACTTGTGCTGCCATTACCAGTGCTTCTGTTTCTCTTTTCAGTCCTGCCTTCTTTAACCACTTGTTGCTCTCTTCTCTGTCACACATTTCTGTGTTCCTCCAGTATTCTCCATGCATTGCCGCTTTGTACAATTTTGCGTAATTATTGGCTCCGCTCTGTACTGTTCCCATACTAATTCAAAAAAAATCAAACTTCATTCAATAAATCTTGCAAAAAATTGCTTAGATACGGAAATTTACTCGAAATCCAATTTAAAACTCAAACTGAAATTTGATGGATTTTCATTGAGATGATCGCACTAGTCAATAGACTAAAATTCCATTATAAACTGCATCAGAAATTGTATTAGCTTACGAGTTTACATCGGTCTATGTTCTCATGCTTATGTAATAGAATTTTAAAAACAAATTGTGAAATGGTAACAAACTCAACTGGAAATCAACCTATACTTATATAATTGCGTAACCGTGCAATCTTTTAACGTAATTGAAACTGTTTCAGGTGAATTTCAAGTTCATTTGCTATTACCTAATTTATAGTTAATAAGTATTGTATTCGCAATAATTTTGTCCATTCAATATTGACAACCTATTAAAAATTGTGTTTGATTGTCTGTATTGGTTTTTGATGAGTTTTATGAACATTCTTTAAATGTTATCCTACTTTGCTGTGTAATGCACTTAACGTTTTACTTTGTTGGACTGTCAATAATTGCGTGTACTTATAAGAATTTTCTATTTACCATGCTAACATTTACCGGGCGTGTTTATAGGTTATACTTGTGCTATGATTTCTTGTGACGGTGATACTATTCGCATATCGAACTAATTGTCGTGCTGCACGGCATTCATATATCTCAGATTTCCGCTTTTTTCCACTCGGGTTCCCGCTTACCTCTGATGCACCTTATCTCTAATTGGTGTTAGTCTCAAAAATTGTACATTGGCGCGTCGCAATTGAATTATTGACGCTGATTTTTCACCGTGGCTCGTTGGATTATGGGATGCTTCGGTGGTAGCTCTGGTGCAAATGATGAAGAGAAAAAACAATTAGCTGCACGTAACAAGGAAATTGAGAAACAACTTACGAAAGATAGGCAAACTTATAAAACTACTCATCGTCTGTTGTTATTAGGTAATTCTTATAAATATAATATATCAGTTTTTCTACGGGTAATAGTTTTTCTCTACTATAAATGTATGTTTTAGTAATCTATTTTTAGTCAATTGCATCTCTGTATTTGTTTATTAATGTAGATAACAGCTTTGCACTTAAATACCAACGCCTTTAAGCAAATATTGTCTTTTCATGTTAATAAATCGATTGACTCAACAATTAGTGCACATTGTTAGTCATACTTGGAGTTATTTCCATTCTACCTTATATAATTATGATTTTGCAACGTATATATTAATCATATGGTCACATATATTTGCTTATAAATTTTATAGTTTAGATTTAATCTCTTTTTGTTCAATTAATCTCTTAAAAGATGCGCACCGGGTAGGATGCATTAACCCTTATTCATGTGAATAAATTTTTATCTTTAACCATGCAAGTAGCTACATTTTGTAGCTTTTTTTAATATTTTCACTTTGACAAGGTACATACATACAAAAAATTCATGGAAGCTAGTGAAAGGAATGCTGATGATAAGAAAGCACTTTTTAGCTATATATATTTAGGCTATATTTATCTTAGCAAATTTCTATAATTTGAATTCAAGATGTTTTGGATGTACAGTAGGCCTATACTTTACATTATATGATTAAATCTTAGCCACTAGATGTCCCCACTACTGCGTCCTGTGATCGGTTGAGAAAAGAATTGCTCCAGACACTTATTTGTATTGTTCTAGAAATCACAAAACATAGAAAGCGAGTGAATTTTAACAAAATTCACATTTGCATGATCTCACCAAGACACGATGGGAAGGACAAATTTGGCGACGACACAAATCACACTTGGATCTGGTGTTCTTGTAGCATGAGTGACAATGCTGAACACTCTTGTCCATTGGTTGTAATGGAAGAGGCTGATTTTGTCGACGGAATCCGACCGAAAAACCAGCTGCAATTATGTGCTGCGATAAATGCTTATGTCTGTGGCGAAATACTGCATGTTTGTATGACGTAATATTTCTCTTATCATTGATTCATTGACAAATAATAAGAAAGCCTCAGCTTCGTCGCGAGGATGAGCAAGACTTCTTGAACTGTGAACAATGTTTCTTTGACGACGGCGAGAAAGAAATGGTTGACTTTGAAAGTTGTTATTCAAAGAGTTCGAAAAATCAACTAAGTCGATCGAATGTTCTGATTCCTCATCGTCACTGTTATCAGAGTCAGAGTAATTAGACACAATTTCCTCATTTTCCGTGTTACCAGCTTCTACATAATATTCGTCATCGTCCGACAATTCGATATCATCCTGGTCATTGGAGTTGTTCATATTGAACAGAGCTTGCAGCGCAGCCTCAGCTGTAATCCTTCTTGATCGACGCATGATTGCCGAAAAGACACTGACGTATAGCCGCGGATACTTGAAATGAGAGCTCTTGAAAATCATTGCAGAAGGCTTAATTCATGATCGTGTCATTGGATCTGCTGTGCCAATCAGATTCTAGGATTGTACACACAGCTGCAAGCGATATGATTTGACAAGTTTCAGACGGGGAGACTCAATAAAATCACACTGTTGTGTGTGAAGTACTTCGTCTATTACTCTAGCTGCTGTGATGAACAGCCAGGCTTATTATTGTATGTAGTCCCTACATGTTTCATTGATCTAAGTACGCAACTTTTCGAGAAACAAGAAAGCTGTTCTTGTTGTCATTTTACACTCTAACAGAAAATAAATGATATAGAAAGCAAATTTGATTGTATTTCCAAAGTTCTTTCATCCACATAACTTGAGATATGGTCTATGGGGACCATATACATGTACCTCTAAGTACAAATCTGACTGTAAAATATAAATGGATACGTCAAATTCAAAGTAAAATATTCATGATGAAATCAGATTGCGCATATTTATAATCATATATAGTGACAAAATAACGCAGTTGACTAGGTACAATTTGTAGCTACTTACACGATTGAAGATAAATTCATTTGAATTTCAAATAAATCGGTAGATCGGCCAAAATGAATTGAATGAATTTGATGCTTATACTTGATCATTCATCGACACCAAATAGTTCTGCAATTGTGAAACTCCTAAAATTACAGGAATGACTTTAATTTCGAAAAGCTACAAAATGTAGCTAATACATGGATAAGGGTTAAGCAAAGTAAAAATGTTGAATGGTTTACATTTTATCCTAATCTTTAACAATAACTCAATTGTGCACAACAAGTGGAAAAAATTTCTTGTAGTTCCTCTTCTATGAATTAATAAAATTTCTGGGGTTTTGCGTCGGAATTTCAGTGGCACAAGCATGTCCATATAATGTTTATACATAGGGCGTGTTGATTTTTTACAAAATTCATGTGTGCCTTATAGTCAGAAAATACGGTAGATAATTTGTCGTGGTTGATGATTTTGTAGAAAGTGAATCTTAATGAATGTTCACAGCTGAATATTTTATACATTTACGTTTTAATGAGAGCAACTGCTTTAGTTCCAGAATGTCCATGAAATGTTGTAAACGTTTTGCTGTAAAATTCACATCTCATTTTCCAATGCTATCATTTTATAATAATGTAATGGTTGCACTTAGATTTGTGAAATCAATATTTTTTGTTCGCTGAAAATGTAGTCAACTTTCTCTCTTGATAATCTTGTTTTTTTATGAAAGTATGTGAAGAGTTGTAATGGCATCCGGATAATTTAAATGTCGGAAGGTTTGACAAAAAGGGCTGCTTAAAACTTTTTGACGTTTAGAACAATGTTTTTTTGCTCTTAGACAGACTCACCTCAAGGTACTAAAGTTTTGATGATAACATGTAAATATAAACATTTTTTTCAGTAGAAAATCCGTTATGAAATTACAAATGAACGAAATCCAAAAAACTATTTTCCAAACTTTCCATAAAGTTCTATATAATTTTGAAAGAAAACATTTAAAAAAAACATTGCAAAAAATTGTTTTAAACAGGTCCTGTTTTTAACATGCCAATCCTGACCGGATAATTTACCGGCTACCGAATAATATATTGTTCAATTATTACTGAAGAACATCATTTCTCAATTAATATCGACCTCTTGCGGATGCAAATAAACAAATATTTTGCCGCATGTTTAATTGTTTTCTCCGTTATCATTGGACAATTTACTTTATTATTTATTACCATTATTTCAGATTGAATAGGATGGCCGACAAGCGCCGTGCGTCTATTTGGCGACATTTTTCGATCTCAAACCAAATTCATCATGCCAAATGTGAACTTTGCGAAGCGCATATCAAACGCGGTACCCAGAAGACTACGTATTCTACCACACCATTGATTAATCATCTACGAGCGAAACATCAACAGCGATATACTGTATTTGAAAATGAAAGAAGAGTTGTTATTGATGCGGAAGAACATACTGAACATCGAACAAGTCAACTAATAACTGAAACATCGTTCCAACGTGCAAAACTATGGGATGTAAAGGACAATAGGGCTAAAAACATTCACGAATTAATTGCGAAAATGATTGCGAGAGATTGTCAACCTATATCAATAGTAGAAGATGTTGGATTTACATCATTGTTACGTCACTTGGAGCCACGTTATAAGATTCCTTCACTGAAATTCTTTACTGAAAACGTAATTACGTCTCTTCATAATCGACTCTCTCAACGAATGAGAAACTTATTGGATGTTAATGGCGATTCCTATTTCGGTTTTACTGCAGACATTTGGACATCCCAGGCAAATAACAATGCATTTTTGTGCTTGACCTGCCATTTCATTGACAAGGATTACGAACGCAATGAATTAATCCTTGCAAAGGAAAGTTTCTCTGAAAGTCACAATCACAAAAATATCGCGGAAAAATTGAACGACATGATTTCGAACTGGAACATACCAATGGAAAAGTGCACAATTTTTGTTACAGATAACGCGCAAAACATCAAAAAAGCTGTGGAGACAATGGAATTGAAATGGGGCAGCTGTGTAATTCACACGTTACAGCTTGCACTTACCGACAGCATACTCTCGCAGCGTGCGGTTTCTGAGGTTATAAAAGTGTGCAGCTTGCTTGTTGGTCATTTCAACAAATCAGCATTCGCTTGTGAAAAACTGAAAAATTATCAAATTCAATTGAATTTACCAGTCAAGCAATTGATGCAAGATGTTACTACGAGATGGAATTCTACATATTACATGTTGAGTAGTGTATTGGAACAAAAAGCTTCCCTTGCATTATACAGCTCTGAAAACGCTGTTAATTCGTTAAATCACGAACAGTGGGCACTGATACCAAAAGTCTTATCACTGTTAGCGCCGTGTGAACAATTAACTCAAGACATGTCAGCAGACACAGCATGTATATCCATGGTCATCCCTGGATATTCTGGCGTCAGAAAATTAATTTTGGAATGTAATGATGTAGCTGGTGTTGGGACAATTCGGGAGAATCTCAAAGTAGCCCTAGATACCAGATTCAAACCATACATACAAAATGAGTTTTATTGTGCTGCAACGCTGCTGGATCCACGGTTTAAAGACAAATTCTTGAACTCCCAGTATTTAGAAAAGGCAAAAACAATAATTAAGGAAAAAATCGCCCTATCCAATCGGCAACAAAACGTGTCTGATCTCATAAAGTTCAACGACAGCAATATACATGATGAAGATGAACATGGTACTATTGCTAAACGGTCAATGACATCAATTTGGCAAGACGATTCGGAAGAAAGCAATGAAGATGATGATACTAAAACTCAACATGATCCACTTGAAATCGAATTTGAGACATATCTGCGGATGAAGCGAGCTGATACGAAAACTCTCAAAGATCCTATAAAGTGGTGGAAATTGAACCGCGATTTCCCACTTTTAAAGAAAGCTGCGCGCATATTTTTAGCGTCACCACCATCAAGTGTAAAAAGTGAACGAGTATTCAGCTTACATGGAAATGTATTGGCAGGTCAACGAAATAGACTACGTCCTGATATGTCAGAAAAACTTGTTTTGTTGCATAACAACTTGCGTATCATGGAAAAAATATAAAATATTCCTTTTAAATTACATTTTAAAATCAAGTTTTATCACAGAATTTAGCGATAATATTGCGCATATCTTATTCGGTAGAATCAGATAAATAACTTAAATTTTACCGGATACCGGATATCCGAATTCGGCTGGGTAATTGCTGATTTTAACGGATGCCGGATCCCTAGTGTATATATCTTGTTTACAAAGAAATGATTAAATTTGCTTAGAGCTAAGTTCATTTTGGAACGCGTAAGGTAATTTTGAATTGACTTTTGCACTCCTAAAGGCATTATAAGAGTAAAAAATTTGATGATTGCAATTATTTTGAAATAATATTTTCAATGTAAAACGTTTTTGATGTATAGAAGTGAACCCTACCTTCAGTTAATTAATTTAACTATTTTTCACCAGTTAAGCTATTTGCATGAAATTTAAATAATTAGATTGATTATTTACAAATTGAGACTTAAAGAATTCTCAAGAGATTGTCTGTCCAAAAAAAATGCTAAGTCTGGAAGGCGACAAGAGCTTGTTGCAAAAGTAGCTTCGAGGGAGAGACAGAAATGGGGCAATAAAATCAGAATTTGTTGAATGCTTCAGAATTATTTAACTAATCAGAACTAAAGTAAAATATAACAAACGATAATCGGTGAAATTCTAAAATCGCATCAAACAATTTCGAATGAAATTTTGTCATCGTATCCAAACATGATCCAACGAGTTTTCATTTTTCAGTCGATTTTTACTATTAACTAAAAAGTTAATAGTTAAACTATTGAAATGAATTAATTCAATTTTATCTATAACTAATTAGTTAAACTAAAGATAAACTATTAGTTTAATTTGTCATCACTGCCTACCCTAGAATATGGCCTTATGCTTTTAGACTTAATTTTCCATGTTCAGACACATGTACAATGACATTGAATAGCTGACACCAGCTAAAACAACATTTACAAAGTTCTAACGTATGAAACTAATATCAAACAGCATCAGTAAGTTCAGAAATTTCTAACCCATTTCGTCTTCCCGACTCATAGATTAATTTATATACAATTATAAAATATATATCTTTTTCAGTAAAATCTAAATCTCTGAAATAATGTGTTTATGTGTTTAGGAGCTGGCGAGTCCGGAAAATCTACAATAGTGAAGCAAATGAAAATTTTGCATATTAAAGACTACACTAGAGAGTAAGTTATTGTTGTTTATTCAGTTTCATATTTTGTAAATAGTGAACGGCGCGAGAAAATAGAAGACATTAAGAGAAACATTCGTGACGCTATTCTGACTATCACCGACGCAATGTCTAACATTGATCCACCTTGTGACGCAGAAGAAAAAAACGTTGAACATCTTGAATATATTTTAGACCATTGCTCAAGGCCCGATTTTGAGTTTGGCGATGTAAGGATTTCCAATATATTATATATCTATAAAATGTATAGCATCTTCATTTTTACCCTTCTTGAATTTTGAAAATGAGGCATATTTCAACACTGCCCTTATTTTTAAATAGAATTGTAGTGAGTAGTATTTCTAAATTGAAAATGTAAATGTCTGCCAACTTTTGAGCATTCTATTATTTCAGCGAACATTGTCACAGCATTAGCGAAATTTTGTCTAAGGTAATTGTAGCAATTCGACAAAGATAGCACATCTAATGAATCGGTATGCTTGAGTCGTCGCAAGTGATATCATTTAGCATATTTGTAAAGATGTCAAAATATTTTTATTATTCGCTTAAAAACAATTTAAAGTATTTTTTCCAGTTTGCTTTAAGGAGTAATTTTCTTCTGCATTGCAATTGATTGCGTCAGTTGATTAAAATCTAAGTTTAAAAATACTTTATTTAAAGAGGCACTTAATTTAAACATCCAAAAATATTAAGTCAACAATAGTTTTTTTTAATTTTGATTATTTGCAAATATTTAATTTGCACATATTTCTAATGGTAATTATCATTGAAGTATGGTAGACAGTAAATTCAGCACTTAGTTATTGTGTTGTACTTTTCAAAAGTGAGCGCTTTCTTAAAATCGTGTTCGGCATTTTCATAACTTAATAAAATAAGTTCTCGAATTTACTTCATTTTCAAAATGTTTGATGGTACGCTTGATTATAAATGTATCCCTGGGTTATTTAACTGTTGCTAATAATTTAATTGACAGATGTCAATCACTGTCAAGTATCAGCATCTTCAAAGTAATTAACTACAATGCTGCAAAAAGATGTCACAACTATTAAAGCATTGAGTTAATATATCTAATCTGATCTTGTAAAAATTTTCGTAGTAATCAATTTAAGCTGCAAATACAATGTTGCAGTAGTAGCGTTTTATAATATTTCTTACGGCTTTCTGAATTTCAGGTAATTCATTATGTCTTGATAGATTTAAATACATTTTCAAAGGAAAGAAGACTAATTCAGAATAATTGATTGTGGTAGAAAAGCTATGGTATTGAAATTTCTCCGAAATGGTAGCAGACTAACTAAAATTCATTCAATTCCATGCAATGCGGCGATCAGACTGGTTGTGTTATTTCTGCAGAATGCTTTGTTTTAAAATTTTTTAATTTCAATTCTGCTTTTCAAAATGCATATTACTGAAATTTCTCCAAAATAGTAGCAAATCACTGCAGAAAGAAATCTGTGTAATATACAAGAAACACATAATTAGTAGTTTCCTCCATATATTTGTTTTTTAATAATTTCGGAAACACTATCGGCAACACTACGTTTATAGCACTTTGTCTACAACAAATTTAGAAGAGCAAGATTGGTGTTTGCATTGAACGATTACAAATTTAGCTTATATAAGCTATAGTTCTTCGTTTTAACAAAATGTGAGTCCGGCGCATTGTTCCCTACAGAGTTCTTACGCTGGCAAAAACTGTTGTCTCATGGTTCCATCATAACAAAAATAGATTTCGCAATTGTATTGCAATCATATTTTGTAATGGTTTCTTACCAGCTTCTAAACATTTTTTCATATTAATGAAGTCTATGCTCTTGATAATTTGCTTAGCTTATTTGAAATTTTAATCTAAATTTCAATAAACTTTACCATTCATTCAAATTCGTGTAATGCGACTATTAGACTAATTGTTATTTCTGCAGAATGATTTGTTCTAAAAGTTATATTTTCTATTTTCCTTTTCAAAATGGTCTTGAGTTATAATTCAGAAAAAGTTTAAATTGTGAATATTAGTTTTCTTTAGATTTTTGTCTTAAAGTTTTACAGAAGAATGCATTGCAATTTGCATGTTTGCAGTTCTTCTAAATACTATATGATCGTGTGATGATGGATTGGTTAAACAAAAAAATTTGTGAACTGACTATTGAAGTAATCAACTATCAACACAATATATATTTGAAAGAACTTTAATCAATTTTAAACGTTTCTATTTTACGCACAACTAGTCGATTTTAAAAAGCCTCTTTAATTTCTGCTCTCAGGTTCAGTATTTAGGCGGTTGCAAGTGTTCCGCTGTCACTCAAAGCTAGGAATCACGTAGTGATAAATTGAACCCGTGATTTGGAATATTAGTATTGAGAAATCCCAATTAGCCGGAAAAAAAATCTTACTGGGAGATTGTTGTTGAATATATTGATCAATTTTTGAAGTTCACAAGAAGTAAAATAATAAAGGCCTCTTCTTTTATTCTGGAACGTAACAACCCCAACTCGCTTTAAATTTCTTGAGTGGTGCTTCTCTACATGTAAATATCAACTTGTTTAAAAAATAAATGATTAATCAATGATACATCAATTTGAATGTTATGAATTACGAATATTGTCTGATAATGCACTTTTGTTTCGAAAATGGCTATTTCATGTTGGTTTTTGTTTTGAATTTTATATGCATGTTTTTAGCGGTTTTGGGAGGCTACTAGTGCGCTTTGGAAAGATAGTGGCGTTCAAGACTGCTTTAGGCGTTCCTACGAATACCAACTTATAGATTGCGCCGAATAGTTAAGTTTCTAATTCAAGTATATATTTACAATGATTTTTTAGTTTCCTTAGCAAAGTCGACGAAATTAGAGCAAATGATTATGAGCCATCCAATCAGGTAAATTTTCTAGAAAATGTATTTTAACGTAATTAATTTTAGAAACAACAACTTGGGGGTATTACAATCATTTTATTTTCACTGCTTTTTTGTAGCTGCTACAGAATATTTCTTTTTATATCTTCAATTTAGTTGCTTATGTCTATGGTCATCATTTTTAATCATCCTTTTTATTTTTAAACCTTACCAATATTTTTCCAATCGATAGTATTACTGTGTCCTTTATTATTTCCATATATTTTAAATTTCTTCTTCCGCAAAAATTGAACCTCTAATTTTACAAGGCAGTCTGAGACTACATACACAGGGAATGCACTGGCATCTTTAAGTAGAAATTTTTTCACTGCAAAATGTATGGGCAATTGTTTTTTAATTTTTTGCTTTAGCAAACTCCGACTAAACAACCGTCTTGATTGGGGGAATCTAATGTAGACTTATCTGAAATTAAACAAATAGTTATTTCGTCATTAATTTTATATTAAATTGGTTTTTTAATTTAGGATCTTCTCCGATGTCGTGTATTGACGTCTGGAATTTTTGAGACCAAATTCACTGTAGAAAAAGTCAACTTCCAGTAGGTCTCTTTTAATACTGCTAAAATTATTGTATGTTTAGTATGTTTGACGTTGGAGGGCAACGTGATGAGCGAAGGAAATGGATACAATGTTTTAATGGTAAGTTGTTCGTTTCAATTTCATAATTATATAGAATCTCCTTAGTAAACTTAAAATTAAGGTGAAATTTCCTTTTATAGATATTTTCAACAATATTTTTATTATATAATAAAGTTCTGCAGACGTTAAATTTTAGAAATCTGTGGTAATTTTTATTAGTTTATGTGTTTTTTCGTAATGTTAATTTTAAAGCTTGTCAAAATAATAATTCCCTGAATATGAGACCAAATTCTAGGAACTATTGTTTTGCAGATTTATTATGGTGTTTAACCACGACCCAACTATGATAACATTTGTAATTGAAGTTTTTCATTTTTTTGCACCAGTAGATGAAACAAAGTGTTCAATAGTTTTTCGAATTTAAACTTTTATAATAAAAGCTATCTATATTATTGATATGGAAATATATTGTATGTTTTTGCATTTACTTGAATCACACCATATATAATGGAGTTTATTCATATTCATGCTACGCTTGTCTCTATTAATGTGCAATATTGCACTCTACATAACTATAAAATAAGTAGAATAAAGTCTTACTAGTAAACAAGTCAATAAAACTTTCAAAAACCTGTTAATTGTTAATGTGATGTACTGTGGGTTTTTTACATACTTTATTTTTTTTTGGTAATGTCGGTTGTTCAAAGAATTACATGAGGACTGTCCTCTATGGTTATCCAATTATTATTGTATATTGCAAAAATTACATGATTTAAACAAAAATATATATGAGAAACTGTTTAGAAATTTAACCCTCTGTTTCCTCAAATAATGGCATTGCTGATGATTTAGCATTATAGAAGAGGCCTGAGTTGTTTTTAGCTTGTTAAGAAATACAATTTTGTGAGATCTAAAAACAATTTTGTTGCCTCTAATTATTGAGATTTCCGTATCTAATTTGTACGTTTTTTTAATAAATAATAGATTTTGAATTTTTTCTTGAGTCCTTCCTTAGATTTTTTCTATCAAACTATTTCTTTCTGTTTTGCACTGGCGAACAATTACTAAACACACTCCTCTAATACTTTGATGACAGTTCGATTTTATAAATAAATCGTGGTTAAGTTCACTGCTGATCTCTATATCAGATATTTTGAATAGGTAGGTTGTTATTAGAATGAAATCAAATGGAATTTGGAGATGTGGACGTCAGTAAACTAGCAAATCCTTAAATTCACGATAATTATTTTATATCAATTGGAAATTTAGCCTTGCATTGATATTTTACGAAATTTACTTCATATAAATGTTTTACTTTTTATGCACCACTCATTAAATTTTTAGGATAATACCCTCGTGAAAATTGGCAATTAAAACATTTGAAGTGTATAGAAAGAATTCCTTTGAAAACTCCTCAAAAGGGGGTCGTTGGTCCCTAGATACCTCCCCTAAAGCCGCATCTGAACTAACATTCTTGAATATGAAAATTTTGTAAAATTCGTTCAGTGTAAAATATCGAAAATAGCAGGAGATATTACTGTTGGAGACGACGACTTATTAAACCTTATTTTAGTTAAAAGGTTTCCAAATGTGTGCAGCCCAAGATTTCGTTTCGGTATTATTGAAATTCAGATTCAATTGCTTGTTTGTACATTTTATTAAGTCATTAAACATTGCTTTGCTTACAATGTTTTATTGTTTACGCCTTTTATATATTATGTATCATTTAGATGTTACAGCTATAATTTTCGTTACAGCAAGTAGTAGTTTTAATTTGAAATTGCGTGAAGACGCTTCAATGAATCGCCTTCGGGAATCGCTCAATTTATTTAAATTCATTTGGAATAATAGGTTTGTATTCTTGTCTTTTGTTTTTACTTAATCTTTGCTTCAATAGATGGCTTCGTGATATTTCAGTCATTTTATTCCTGAACAAGCAGGACTTGTTAGCCAAAAAAGTAGTCGAAGAAAAATGGGATATTGGCCAATTTTTCGAAGAATTTTATGATTACAAATTTACTGAAGATAGGCGTAAGTTTCATTTTTATGTTATAATTTTTCTATTTTATTAAAATTAGCGAAATTCCATTAGTCATACTGGGGTAGTCATTAATGAGATTGTTGTGCTGAAATTCAGAACAAATTACACTTAACAATATACACGTTCTCCAAACTGCTTTGTAAAAGATCTTTGTTTGTCTTTGTCACACTTGCGAAATGGTTGGGTCGTATCCGGATTAGACATTCAATAACCAATTCGGACTGGAGATATTTTTTTAAACAGTTAAATGTAGTTCATTTTAATAAAAAATGTATATACATGTAAATTCTGGTTGGTTTTGTTTTCCATTGAGGTGAAAAGGTGACATGTGCTGACGTTGAGACGTTTATTATTAGTACTCAGAATTCTAAATTGAGTCGAGAGCGTTCAAATATTCTCGAAATATATGTTTTTTTGCTATTTGCAATGTCATCAATTTTAAGACCTTTTAGGAACTACTCTAACATTTAAGCCTATCCCGATTAAAAGAAAGTAATGAGGCGGAAATGATCTCGGAGTACTTCAGATGCAATAAGAGCCATATAATTTGTTATGACGCAAAACTTACTGGTAGTTCTACTTTAGCATAGAACAATTACAATCGTCATCTCTTGTAAACATCATCGGAGTCATGTAATTTTGTAACGAACTCCTAACAAATTGCTCGCAGTTAGGGTTGCGAATTTGAAAGCGTGTCAACTGAAATGTAGGGTTCTGCGGAACTACTATGTTTCATCGTATTGGAACCTGGGACTAAATACTTCAATAGGATGGATAAACAATTAAAAAAACTCGACTCTCAGATTTCATATTAGCAATAATTTGCGATTTTTCGTCAAAACAAAGTTACATCGTGGCATTCATGTTTCTATGGGACCAAAAAATTAGATACTTAGACGAATTGAATGGGACTGACACTACAAAATCAAGCGTTAGTAGCATAAACAACAACTTAGTGGAAAACTATTTTCAAGTCTTTCAGATATTAAATTTTTTGTCGGAAAATTTACGAAAGTCTGGTTAGATGTACATTAAGCCAGATTTTATATACGTATAGATATTTATATTGCGAGATGCTCGCTTGGTAGGAGAAATAATCAAATTCTCGCTTTTGTTTGTGCGTTTATTTATGTCTATTCTGATATGTTTACTGACTTCTCTACATTTTAGCAGGCAAAAGTCCCGATCCTCCAGAATTGTTAAAAGCAAAGTATTTCATCCGTGATCAGTTTTTAGTAAGCATTTTCATTTATTACCTTGGAGAATGAATATAACATCAGAAATTTATTATATATTTAAGTATTACATCGTAAATGATAAACTGAATTAATTGCTATTTTTGAACCGTTTATCAGTAATTATAATTATTTTTTAGTATTACGAGGTGTGTTCAATAGTGCTCATGAGTTTAATCGTTGCTATGCCATTAGTTTTAGAGTAAATGCATTTAATGAATAAGGCCAAAACGTCATTACTCCTAATTAATGCATTTTAATATTTGCTTCCTCAGTATAAATTTGACTGCTTATTAAATAGCCCAAAACTTAACGTTTAAATTAAGCTTTGTACCCTCGTCCTAAAAGTCTGGTCACATCAATTTTAATCAATTACTGTGCAGTGGAAATTCCATTCCATTCTTGGAAATTCCATTCACGTAGTTACTATAAATCGATAATCAACATAGTTTTGTGATTGGTCGAAATTATCGTTGTATTGGATTACGCATATAAATTAACTGTGTGTAGTTGATAAAAATCATTTGCACGAAAAATGAATAGAGAAAACAGAAATTGTGAACTTTCCGAAAGAGACAGGTTGGACATTTTATTACGCTATCAGAGAATAAAGGACAATGTTGGAGATGAATCACTACAAGATCTGTGCCAGGAATATCACATTACTCGAGAATATCCATCGCGATTAAAACGGAGATATCAAGAATGAGGTCTGTTAAAATCACAATAACGAAGTGGCCGACCCAGTAAAGTGAAAGAC
>CABFPE010000304.1:778589-800229 GCA_900660155.1 Hofstenia miamia
CACTAGTTCATAGGGTGTACACCTCTCTTAAATTATTTGCCACTACTTTGAAATGAAGCAAATCCAAGATAGGGTACTGGCAATAAATAATGACTCAATGCTCTGAAAATAATGGTGATATCGGTTTCGGAATGTCTTAAATCGTTTTGAAATTAAAAATTAGTCCTAGATAAGTGCTATTTGGTATTGATAGATTAGGACTACTATGTTTTTAGTTCAATGACAACTATTGTATAACATAGCCCCCGAATTAAACAATTATCTTTGCGGACTACTGCGTTTCAAAATTAAAGACTACTTTCGAATGAAATAATGCAAAAACAGATAATCAACCCCTCTATACTTAACCAATATTGAAGATATCAAGATCGCAATGTCATAATCTGCTTTTAATTTAAAAATTAGGACTAGAAAAGTGTCAGTTATTAAAGATAAATTAGGACTACTATAATTTTTGCTTAATGACTACTTTGACGTGATATATTGGTGTGTAGGGCATCATAAAGAATACACTTTAAATATTGCGGAAATTGATTTAAAACAATATTAAATAATTTTTAAACAATAAATTACATCTAGATATGCATTATTAAGCACTCATTGATAAGGACTACTGTGATTCAATACTAATGACTACTTGATTTTGTGCTAATGACTAAATCATCAAAAATTTACCTTAATGCTTAGCTAGGGCAACATATATTGTGTTAATTCTAACATAGAGTAATACTAAATATGAATTAGCATTAGAAAATTATTATTTAACAATTTTCAATGATTTAAAAATTTAATTACAGAATATATAACCATTAGCCCTCTATTATAATCAAGTTACAACGAGCCCTCTATCATAATTATAATAGCAAACGGTATAGACTGTAATATCCTTCCCTTGCAGAAATTTCACCCATCAAACAAAATAAAATAGCAATATAACTTTGTCTATACAAAATCTAAGGAATTAGAGCCAATCCAGAGAAATGAAACCAAAAAGGCCCATTGTACTATANAGGATAACAAGGACCAGACAACTTGCAAGATGTAAGCATGAGAGAGATATCATGGGCGCTGAAATCACAAAGTCGGATTAGCGGGGAGGCAGCAGCTCGATGTATAAATTATGACAGTCTGATTTTTAAATTTTTTTTTAGTGATATAAAAATGTAAAATTCCTGTTTTGTTTATAAATTTAGTATTCATTTATTATGCATGCCATAGTTTTACAAATTCACAACTTTTCTTACCCTGTTTTAATAAGTGTGCAGCCTTTCTTAATAATCTTACCCATTTTTATGATCGTTTGTTTCAAGTATTGGCTTACAAACGATGTAGTCCTTATTAAATAGTATTATGTTATGAACCTATTATACCTAAATTTTGCATTAAAAATGAATGAATGTAGTCCGAAAGTGATATCTTCAATATTCGCAGAGTAATAGTGCATTTATTTATAATATAACAGTCATATTTCTGCTTTCTTACTTCAAAGTAGTCCTAGCATAAAAAATGCAGTAGTCTTTAGCAATATTGCCTTGTTACTTCATTTCTAGACCTAATTTTTATATTGAAAGCGAATAGAAGTGGTGCGAAAGCGATATCTTCAATATTGATGGAGCATTGTAGCATTTCTTAGTAGAGTCGCCCCACTTGAGCCTGGGCTTGTTTTGAAGAATTCCTAATTTGAAAAGGCAGTAGTCCTTATATAAAATTATTATATTATTACTTTTCTAGATCAAATTTTGATTTAAAAACTACTGAAAGTAGTGCGAAAGCGATATCTTCAATATTCGCAGACCACTACAGCATTTCTTGTTAGCATAACGACCCTATTTCAGTTGTCTACTCTTTCAAAGAAGTCCTATTCTCAAAATATGCAGTAGTCTTTAGCAATATTACAATATTATTTCACTACTAGATCTAGTTTTTGAATTGCAAACGAATAAAATTGGTCCGAAAGCAATATCTTCAATATTGATGGAGTAATGTAGCATTTCTTAGTAGAGTCGCCCCATTTGAGCCTGGGCTTGTTTTGAAGAAGTCCTAATTTGAAAAGGCAGTAGTCCTTATCTAAAATTATTATATTATTGCTTTTCTAGATCAAATTTGGATTTAAAAACGAATGAAAGTACTCTGAAAGCTATATCTTCAATATTCACAGAGTATTTCTTAAAAAACTCGCACTATTTCTGCAATTTCTTGAATCAAAGAAGTCCTAGTTGAGCAAAACAGTAGTCCTTGCCTAAATAAGAGTACAATATTACAGTTTGAGTAAGTTATTAAGTATAAAACAACATTAAACAATAAATAGTACACAAAACAACACATTGTCCGAAAAATGCATACATTGCGCTGAAAAATTAATATTTTTAATAATGCATTTTTGAAAATTAATAATTCTATTGAAAACACATAAAAAATTATCTTTTTAAATTGATTTTTTTCCAAAATACAGAGAAATACTATTGTAAGTTTCACACAAATTTTCAAAGCTATAAATTTGTATGGTCACTAGATTTAACACAAACAGCTCTATGTACTATGGGCAAAATACATCCCGCTGTCAAAAATTAGCCTTAACCGCGCTATGTACAAATCCCATAGTACATTGCGCTGATAATAATAATAATAATAATAATAATAATAATAATAAATGGCCCTAGTGGCTAAGAGGTAGAAGGCTAGACTGGGACCGTGAGGACCCGGTTTCGACTGAAGGACCCTACCTTCAATGAAAGTGCAACGAAAAGAAAAGTCCCTCTGTCCCCAGCAGGCCTTAAATGGTCAGAGGGTGCGAAGAATCGCCGGTCAACAGGAGGACTCCACGATCGGGTGTGTGGAATCGAGAAGTATAGGATCCACACAGACCAATGGACAACGGCATAAGTGGACAGATTAGCAGAATAGGACAGCATTGGAGTGTTACAGAAGAAGCAGACCAGATGAGAGGGGTTACAGGAAGAGAATGTTTGAAGAATGGAGGAAGGCAAGAACAGGATTAGAAGTTACAGAGCAGAGGCTTGCAGGGCAAGTGAGAAAGTTACAGTTGGATGAGAGTAGGGGGAAAAAGAGAGTTGAACAGGCTAAGCAAAGGGAAGATGAAGTGATAGATGTTGAGACAGAAGTGGCAGAAGCAGCAGAACCAGTAGATGCAGACACTGAAGCAGCAATCAAGGAGAAGATGAAGGAAGAAATAGGTGAGAGAACTAGGTTGCCAGTTCCAAGAGGAGTTAAGAGAAGTAAGCTAGCAGTAGAGACGGCAAAAGTTAATAAAGTGTTGGAGAGGATAGTTGTAAGGAGTGTTACAGAAGTAAATAGCTTAGTATATGCAGGTGCATGTGAGGTGCTGAAGAATGTAGGCATGGAAATGAAGAAGAAAAGGCGACAAGAAGATAAGGGAGACAGAAAGCCAGCATGGGAAAGAAGAATTGAGAATAAAGTGGCAAAAATTAGGCAGCAAATAGGGAAGATCAGGACAAGTAAGGCAGTGCAGGACAGGTGCAGGGTAGGTAAGGGGAAGACTATAGAAACTGCAAGAGAAGAGCTTAAGCAGAGATTAGTTGCAGAAGCTGAGAAACTGAGAAAGTATAGGGCAAGGGCAAAGCAGGCAAGAGACAATATGAAGTTTGAGACCCAAGAAGGAAGATTCTACAAAGAACTAGATGCAGGAGGAAAGGCTACAGCTAAAGCAGGTGAAGACGCAGTAAGGTTCTGGGAGAATATATGGGGAAGTGCGGGACCAGAGATAGAGAGTGAGCAGATGCAGAAGGAATTCAGGCAAGAAGAAGTAATCACAACTGCAAAGCTCAAGGAGGCTCTAAAGTAGATGAAGAACTGGAAAGCGCCAGGCAGAGATGAGGTACATGGGTATTGGCTGAAGCAGTTCACAAGTGTTCATGAGAGACTAGCAGCAGCATTAGAGGAGTGTGTGGTGAGTGGGTGTCCAGAGTGGATGGTAGTTGGAAGGACATTTCTGTTACAGAAGGACCCAAAGAAAGGTAGTGAGACAAGCAACTTCAGGCCAATAACATGGAAATTGCTAACTTCTGTGATTTCAAGTAGGCTGGCATGTTACTTAGAACAGAATAGGTTGATACCAGAGGAGCAGAAGGGATGTAGGACGAAGACAAGAGGATGCAAAGATCAGTTGTTGATAGACCAAGCAGTGGTGGAGAATTGTAGAAGAAGGAAGACAAACTTAGCAATGGCATGGATAGACTACAGGAAGGCATATGACAGCATATCACATAGGTGGGTATTGAGGACGCTAGAGGCTAATGGAGTTTCACGGAAATGGGTTGAGTTTCTAGAGAGGGAGATGGGAAAGTGGCAGACTGAGATAGACGGGCATAGGTTGAGGTTTAGACGGGGTATATTCCAGGGAGACAGCTTAGCGCCACTACTGTTTGTAGTTAGCTTGATACCTATCACAGAAAAGTTAAAGGAGACAGGCATAGGGTATAAGATGGAGAAGAATGGTAGAGCAGTGAGTCACCTGTGGTACATGGATGACCTGAAGATGTATGCTAGTTCAAGGAAGATGTTGCAGAAGCACGTGGAGACATTGGAGAAGGCAAGCAGATATTCAGGGTTGGAGTTTGGATTAGGAAAGTGTGCAGCAGTGACAATGACTAGAGGCAAGTGCATAGATGAAGATGGTTTGAGGACGAACTGTGGGGATAAGATTGAGGAAGTCAAAGAGGGGTGCAAGTACTTAGGTGTGATAGAGAAAAATAGAACAGATCACGAGGAAATGAAGATGAGGCTAACAAAAGAATACAAGAGGAGAATAAGGAAGGTACTACAGAAGTCAGCATTGAATGGGCAGAACAGTATAAAGGCATTTAATACGTGGGTGATACCAGTGTTGAGATATTCAGCAGGAATAGTTAGGTGGAACAAGAATGAACTGAGGGAATTAGACAGGGAGACAAGGAAGATACTAGCAGCAGAGAGAGCATTCAACCTAAATGGAGATGTAGATAGGCTGTACATGGCAAGGCATAAGGGAGGGAAAGGGCTGCTAAGTGTGGAGGAAACTGTAGAAGCAGAAGCACTAGGGCTAAAGAATATGTAAAAGAGCAACCTAGAGGATCCCTACTAGAGGTCACTAAGGAGTTAAGGAAGATAAGAACTGAGAGTGAAGGAAAGAAGATATACCAGAGTAGGATGGAATCAGAGAGACAAACAAGGTATAGGCAGAAGGCAATGCATGGAGAATACTGGAGGAACACAGAAAAGTGTGACAGAGAAGAGAGCAACAAGTGGTTAAAGAAGGCAGGACTGAAAAGAGAAACAGAAGCACTGATAATGGCAGCACAGGATCAAGCAATAAGAATAAACTGGGTGAAGAAGCATATAGACAGAAGAGTATAAGTAAGTGATAAGTGTAGGCTATGTAAGAAAGAGGCGGAGACAGTAGATCATCTGATAGCAGGCTGTGAGAAGTTGGCACATAATAAGTATAAGTTCAGGCATGACAAGGTGGGAAGAATGGTACACTGGAGTTTGAGCAGGCAGCATGGGTTAGAAGCAGGAGACAAGTGGTATGAGCACAAGCCACAGGGCGTCATAGAAATTGAGAAGGTTAAGATACTGTGGGACTTCAACATACAGACGAGCAAAGTGATAGAAGCACGGAGGCCAGACATAGTAGTGGTCGACAAAAAGAAAAGATTGGTAACAGTGATAGACATAGCAGTACCAAAGGACATAAATGTAGAAAGCAAGGAGAAAGAGAACATAGACAAGTACAGGGAGTTGACAGAGGAAATAGAAAGGCTGTGGAAGTTAAGGAAAGTTGAAGTAGTCCCGGTAGTAGTAGGAGCACTAGGAGCAGTGAGTAAGAAGCATACGAGATACTTGGAGAAGTTGTTAGTACCAAAGTGGGGAGGAGCAGTAGCACAGAAGGCAGCATTGTTAGGAACACCTAGTCCTGAGGAAAGCTCTCAGACTCCCTGGGAACTGGTGAGTTCCCGGAGCTGAGAGGGATCCAAGGATGAAGCTGTGAGATGCAAGAATAATAATAATAATAATGAATGAATTTATTTAGCCCCTGAAGGAAGACACTACAAAAATATAAAAACAAGTCAAGTTTTAGGGCAGCAAGGACAGTCACAGGAGATAAAGCTGGAGAAGGGCTCAGCAAAGAAGAAAGACATCAAAGATTTCTTGAAGCTCGACCGCAGGAAAAAGAAATCAATGGTGTTGGAGGGTTGAGAGTCAAGATGTAATTAGCAGTAGTAAAAGCGCGATTGAAAAACGAGTGAAGGGTGCGATGTTTCTTTGGAAGACGAATGGAGAAAGTGACATCATTATCAGAGTGAGTGGAGCGGAATTAGGGAACTTAATGAAATCAAAATGATCAAGTTCCAATTTGCGATTGAACAGGAGGAGATCACAAGCATGGAAGTATAGTGACAGCGGGAGAGTGGATAATTTGAGAAGGACGTCTTTGTATCGGAAGGGAGAGATCCATTTGAAATCACGCTTCTGGAAGCGTTCCATAGAGTGGAACAAGGAACGAGAAGGCCGCCAACAATGAGAAGCGTAGAGAATGGCGCGAGGAATGGACTTGAATAAAGAGTTTCAAAGCAGCCGTGAAATTAAAGGGAACATTGCAAAGGGAAGAGGGCAAAGAGTGAAGAATTAGCNTAAGAAGCATACGAGATACTTGGAGAAGTTGTTAGTACCAAAGTGGGGAGGAGCAGTAGCACAGAAGGCAGCATTGTTAGGAACACCTAGTCCTGAGGAAAGCTCTCAGACTCCCTGGGAACTGGTGAGTTCCCGGAGCTGAGAGGGATCCAAGGATGAAGCTGTGAGATGCAAGAATAATAATAATAATAATGAATGAATTTATTTAGCCCCTGAAGGAAGACACTACAAAAATATAAAAACAAGTCAAGTTTTAGGGCAGCAAGGACAGTCACAGGAGATAAAGCTGGAGAAGGGCTCAGCAAAGAAGAAAGACATCAAAGATTTCTTGAAGCTCGACCGCAGGAAAAAGAAATCAATGGTGTTGGAGGGTTGAGAGTCAAGATGTAATTAGCAGTAGTAAAAGCGCGATTGAAAAACGAGTGAAGGGTGCGATGTTTCTTTGGAAGACGAATGGAGAAAGTGACATCATTATCAGAGTGAGTGGAGCGGAATTAGGGAACTTAATGAAATCAAAATGATCAAGTTCCAATTTGCGATTGAACAGGAGGAGATCACAAGCATGGAAGTATAGTGACAGCGGGAGAGTGGATAATTTGAGAAGGACGTCTTTGTATCGGAAGGGAGAGATCCATTTGAAATCACGCTTCTGGAAGCGTTCCATAGAGTGGAACAAGGAACGAGAAGGCCGCCAACAATGAGAAGCGTAGAGAATGGCGCGAGGAATGGACTTGAATAAAGAGTTTCAAAGCAGCCGTGAAATTAAAGGGAACATTGCAAAGGGAAGAGGGCAAAGAGTGAAGAATTAGCAAGTGAACTCCAAGATGAGTATGCTGAGGAGAAAAGATGAAAAATAAAAATTAACTAAAAGGTAAATAACAAATTTGTTTCAGTTTTAATCCAGTTTTACTGTTATTGAATTGAATGTCAGTTTGATATTTCATTTCAACATATTTAGTTTTAGATATAATTTCAGTTTCTGTTGAGCACACTACTATTTACATAAAAAAAGTTGAACATTCCAATGAGATGAAATTCGTTATTTATAGAAATTCCGTACGATCAGATATTTAGTAGCAACCAAATGATTATTTGCTATTGAATTTGAAAATATATGCTAAACGGTTACCCAACTAATAGATCTCGATTGACTCATTGTTACGGTGCGACCTTGACTTTGAAAATCGGGCTATTACCATAATTTCAGGAAAATGAATTACTTTTATTCATCATAGTGGTGATTTGTTGCAGGGTTATGTGAATTAAGTCTCCTGCATTTATTAATCGACATTGCGCTAGTCACACTTACTAATTGATGAAAAATTTGAATACTTATTGTTGTCATGAGAACAGTTTATTAACACCAAATTAATGATATATATATTTTGGAAAACAATTCAAAAAATTGTCATTGCAATGAGCAACTCAATACAATAAAACATGCTGTGTAGAAACGTTATGCATTAGAAATATATAGAAAACAATTCAGCAAATAATGAAAAATGCGAATACCTACTAAAAGTGCAGATCATTGTAATACATACATTATAGTTGTTATAGGATCAACTATTCATTTTCTTTCTTAAAATAGAAATCCTATGGGTATCACCTTCTATCTTTACGTGTTAGCAAATTTACAAGATGACACTCAAATTTCATAATTAAAAAATCACATTTTATGTTACAGAAAACTAGAATTTTGAAAAATTATTGAGAAACATTCAAATACAAGTGTCAAGTCATTACCATTGATACCAATTTTTTCAGAGAAACTTTTACAAACAGACGCCTATAAATGCATGTTTATGTTTCTATTCAAAATCAGAAGGTCATATCTCTAAATGTTTGCTACAAAAACATTGTCCAGTGGATGTTTTCCTCAAAGTACAGCAAGAACTCGGACCGAATCAAGTCTAACTCTACTCGTGTTAAAAGAAGTCAGCGGCAATAACAAAGAAGGCTGTTTATTTTGGGAAGGAAACGGATGTCTGCCATTTTTTGTAAAAATAATCTGCCGAATCAATTGTCTGGTACACCCAGGTGGCCTACGCAATGCAGAGAGCTCCTTTACAATTCTGAATAGAATTCGCTCATTTGAGATTAGAAATAGATTGATAATGCTTCGAATTATTCTGTATATAAATAACTGCAGCACAAATATTATTGGCAATATATACACATTACTAAATAATTGGAAATTGGGAAGCCCTATCGAATCCTTAAAGCCAAAACCTGACGAAATTATTTAACAAGCATCGCTAATATTAACTGTTCAAAAAGCAAATTCATTTACAATTATTGAGGTAATTAGATTCAGTAGAGCAATGAAGTTCGTCGAAATTTATTGAAAAACACTACTAACCAATACAAGGGGAAATAAAACATATAGATTTTGCCAACCCATTAACGATATTTTTTCAAACGCTAATCTATGTACAATATTAATTTACGACCAATTTTTACCAAACATGAAAAAAATTTAAAGTAATTATTGCTGTAACAGTCTCAATTCATATACGCTGGCCCACAAATTTAAACTAGTCCATACGAAAGTTGATACGATTGTGTAGCCCTAAAATACCTTCAGTCCTAAAGCATTCAAAATAGATTGTTCAATAACTCCCAGTAATATATGAACAATGACAAAAATACACAATAGGAAAAATTACTCCCTGGTAAGCAACAAACGGATAAACATCATTTCAAAGACGAAACAAACACATGCACTAAATACCAATACGGTATTTGAAATAGTAAATAGTTATTGAAAATATGTAGTTCATGAAAATATGTAGCTATTACATTTACTTCATAAAAACTACGTAATTAGTATTACTGGCATATTTCAATTATTGAGGCTTTTTTGAATGCAACTTTCATTACAGAAAACATCAATTTACAAGAAAACGAAAACAGCAAATTAGGAAGCAATCAAATGCTAAATCTATATCTGGATCACTAAATTGCCTATAGACAACTTGAAAATTAGATAATGCCATTTTCTGCTTAAAACTCGACACTGAAAAGCTATATACCGTTTGCTACACTTTATGTTTCCAATTGCAGAAACAAAACAGTTATGACAACTTTGTTGAACAAGTTTATTTCATTTGTTCCATTTCACCCGACACACGTTGTGAACTTAGATTACTCAAAAGTTTATTTTGCAATTGCTTAATAAAGTGGTATAAAGCAGCAACGCTTTGGAGAAAGGATACTATAATCTTTTTAAAGAACATTAAGTATAAACCATGCAATTATTTTTTTATAAATTATAACTTATAATAACCAAATAGTAGATCTAAATTGGGGAAGGTAAATTTATAACCAGTATTTATTAAAATTATATTAGTTTGAAGTGCTTATTTTTAATAAAATGTGTGAATTAACTGGTCATGGCAAATAATTGGAACAATTTTACAAGTCTTTTATCTATAAATGCATAATGAGTTTTATAAATTTCTATAATGTTATAAAATGGCATGCATGTGAATCTCATTCTGCGCATTGGAAAATTAGTTGACATTGAAAATTATATTATAAATGAATTTTTGAAAAATAGTAAACTGCTGAGATTAATTTTTTAAAAATGTTGTTTTGCTTATATTTCTTTAATCTAACAAAATTTTGATTTCTTTATTTGACAAAAATATTTAGTTGTACATTAGTCGCCGTTTTGATTGTAAATAAGACAATAAGGATAAGTAAAGTAAAATGCTATTTTAAGAAATTCTTCATTTACAACTGTATATTATTAATTACTGTTATGCATTAAATGTATTTATTTTAATAATACGTGGTTGTTTGTTAAAAAGATACATAGCAAAGTTTGTTTTCAGCGTTAGCGTTACTTGATGTAAGTAAAGCATTTAACTCAATGAGTATTTTAAAAGAAATATTAAGGCGACAAGGTTCTCGTTTTAATGCAATACGTTTTATTATGAGTTTTCTAAACAATCGTAAACAACGATAAAAATTTAGGTGTACCCCTAGGAACTGCACTAGACAAAACAAGAACTTTTTTTAAATTAGATTATCATCTATAATATAAGGAATTAAAGAGAGGTATCAATATAATTTCAAATGTCTGAGGGATACACCCGGTTGCTAGTTGCGTAATCTCGATTCGGCGTAATCAATTCTCACAGGAATAAGTGGAGTTAAACGATGTTTACCATGTGAATCAGTGATACTTTTGTAGTCTAGCGTCTGCTGTTTTTATGTGCTCTTCGAGGATTCTGAAGGTGTCAATAATTCCAAATTTTCCGCTTTTTAATTGTATTCTCGTTCTGCTTTGTAATACGTCCCCATACCGAACAGCCATAAGTAAATTTACTGAGAATTAATGAATTATACAATAACTCAAGCTCATCCTTGCGAAATCCCAGATGTTTTAAACGCAACAATAGATAAAGCGTTGATGAGGCAGAGGCCATGGTTTTGTTAATGTGTGTACTAAAATCACACCTGTCATCAAATTCGATACCCAAAATCATCTCAGATGAAGTCCTTTCGGCGTTTTCGATTTCTGGCACAAATCCAGTCCTTTTCCTCATGCATATAATTTCGTTAGACTTTCCCACGTTAAGCCTCAGGTTTTTGCTTTAAAACGTTCTCCCAAATCATTTATTGTCTCGGAAGCTCTGTCATTACTGCTAAAGATACCCCGACGGCCTCTGTGTTATCATCCGCAAAAACCGTTGATCGAATACTATTGCAATCCACATTAATATCATTCACAGCAATGTTATAATATGTAGTACCTCCAATCGTGCCTTGAGGTACACCCTGATTAGTAGTACAAAGACTGGACACGTCGCAGCCGACAGATGTGTAATGTTGTCTTTCTGTTAGAAAGTCAATCACCCAATTTACCAAGATTAAGACTAGGCACAATACTGGCCAACCCCGATATAATACTTTTATGGGATACCGTATCAAATGCTTTAGACATATCTAACGCAATAATTCGAACGTAATCGTTTTCTTGGCTCAAACTATAAACATCGCTAATAATCTTGATACCAGCAGCAGTAGTTGATCCGTAATTTTGAAAAGCGAACTGATTTTTCCTTAGAAAAGATTGGTAAGCCTGGTCAATATACGATTTGTTAATAATTTTATCAGCGCATCTAGCTATGATGTTGGTAATGGATAGGGGCCGGTAGTCCTTTTGTTGCTCAGGTTTTCGTCACTTTGGCAACAGGAATGATTTTAGCAATTTCCAGGATGCAGGGAAAGTCCCGGTTTTCAGATTAAGGACATGAGTGAATGGTTCAGTTAGCCATACTGCATTCTCGGAGAGCATCCAATATGGAACCTCATCTGGGCCAGGAACTGTCTTGTTGACAGACTTAAGAAACCGATACACCTGTAACACGCTTAACATAGGACAATCTGCGTGTTCAGTAGGATTTCTCTCAACAGCTTCTATATTAGCATTCTTTGACACACTCCTGTAATATAATTTCAGTTCCTCGGCATTTAATCTGATATATTGATTTCCTGTCCTTTTTTGTTCCGTGACTTTGCATTTTCGATAATAACAGTTCTTAACTGTTTTGAGACTTCTTCAGCTTCGTCCATTTTGCCAGCTTTGACTAGTTTGTACTTCTTCTGTTAGCAACTCCGAATGGGCAACATTTGTGATAAACGTTCATCAACACATCGTTAAAGAATTTTGAGCACTCATCTACACTTTCGCATTCGTACAATGCAGAAAAGTTGAAACTCTGCAGCTGCGACACAAAAATCTGATTTTTTTAGTATGTCTGGAAACTCACAATCAATAATACATTGATTAAATGCGATTAACAATTGTTCTTAGAAAATTGGAAAAAAAGTTTAATAATGAAAAATGGAAGATTATAAGAAGCGGTTGATTTGTTAGTATCAAGTTTCTTAACAATGTTTTCTAATTCATTGATTGTAGCAAGTCTAAATGAAAATTGTTTTGATTGTTTGAGATTATAAGAATTTTGTTTTTTTTATAAGGTGGGAAAGTGAAATTTCCAAGTTTTTTAAAAGTTGAATTTAAATGATTTAGTATTTGAGTTGTCTGTTACGGTCGTATTATTGATGTTTAACTCATTTATTTCGGATGAAAGACCTTTGGATTTTCTATTAATTTATGAATGTATTGCCATTTCTCTCTAGCAGAATTTAGTTGATTAAATTTTTTTCCGAGCTTTAGTTAATTTTTTGTTTTTAATTGCTAAATTGTTTTCTTTGATTTTTCATAATTAACTCTTTCACTGCGAAATTCGACTTTAGTCACACGGCCATTGTCTGACTGCGAAATTCGACTTCAGTCCACATCTCTGAAAAAACTTCTTCTTTTACTGCAATATTCGATCATAGTCACAGAGTGCATAAAATAATGGTGCCAGCTGTAAGATAAGTTTTACTCTTCAAAAACATGATAATACATCACCCATTGAGAATTTCTGAAAATTCATGAAACGCAGTGAAAGGGTTAATCTAATTATCTTTGTCGGTTCGGATTTTGAAAGATCAAATAATTCTCGCTTAATTGATACTAGTACACGAACTTGATTATCATCGGTGTTTGAAAAAGGAAATTTAATTGCTTTTATCTTAACCCTTTGCTTCTTAATTGGTGCAACAGTGCCTGTTTATTATACAGTTTAATTAAATTTCAGCTATGCCCCCAATTTCGCTGTCCGACCTCAAAAATTTGAGCGATGCCCAGTTTGCCTCCGCTGTTGGTGGTCTGAAGAAAGACGCCATCATTTCGTTGTTACGCCAAGCGGTCTCTGCTCTCTCTACCTCGACTCCGTCCACCAATGATGGCCCTGACGTCATATCATCCTTATCTGACTCCCTAACAAAGCTTTCCTCTGATGTTTCCTCTCTGCAATCCCAAATGTTCTCCTACAGTGCTGCTGCCTCGCGTTCTGTCTCATCTCTCCCCAATAATCCTGCTCCGAGTTTCACACCCGTGCTTGCTCCTCCTTCTGCTCTACCGCATCCTCCCAAGCAGTCTATCCCTTCATCAACTAACCGTAATCGTCCTCGTCCAGTTTTTGGTTCTAGTGCTTCCTGCCGTCTCCCTGCTGTTCCTATTAGTTCACTTCCGCCGCCTCCCCGCAAAGCTCATATCTATGTTGGCCGTTTTGCTGCNTTTTATTATTATTATTATTCAATGCCTTGTAGATTCCTTTTGCAATGTAATTAATCATTTTAGTTCCAGAATTTAATGTGTAAATGTAGTTAAATGGGGTGTTTTTAGGGCCTTTTCCATTTTTTTATCTGAGTAAGATAAATAGTCTCTTGCATTTATGGTTTTAAATTGCTTGTTTTTAATAGTTTTGTTACTAATATATGCACACAGTGCATGATCACTAAATGATTCAAAAATTAAGAATTTACAAGAACTATCAGAATTAGTAAAAAAAAGTAATCAATTGAATTGTTCATTCGCGTTGGACAAACTGTATTTACACAATGAAGATTACAAGTAGCAGACATTTCATTTATACAATAAATAAAGACGTTCTGCTGAAATTCTCCACTCTCCCGCTGTCACTCTACTTCCATGCCTGTGATCTCCTTCTGTTCAATCGACTACTGACTTGCAAATTGGATCTTGATCCTTTTGATTTCATTACGTTCTCTAATTCCTGCTGCACTCGCTCTGATGATGTTGTCACCTTCTCCATTCGTCGTACAAAGAAACATCGCACCCTTCACTCGTTTTTCAATCGTGCTTGTACTGCTGCTAATTACATCTTGACTCGCAACCCTCCAACAGCGATTGATTTCTTTTCCCCGCCACCGAGCTTCAAGAAATCTTTGATGGCTTTCCTCTTTGCTGAGCCCTTCTCCAACTTTGCCTACTCTTCCATTTGCTCCTATTTCATCTCCTGTGACTGTCCTCGCTGCCGTAAAACTGGACTTGTTTTTATTTTTTGTTGTGTATGCCTTCAGCGGCTAAATAATGTCATTGATTATTATTATTATTATTATTATCAATTTCGTTCATATGAATTAAAGTACTAAATATTAAAGTAACCCGAATATGTTTAAAGAGTTATAATTATTGCATATTTCAGATATTTCGTTGACTTTATAATTTAGATATAAAATTAGATAATTTTTATTTAGATTAGAAGTTACGTTTATTAATTTTTTTTGGAAACAGTTCTCTATTGATTTTATTTCTATCCACAACGATTCAAATATTTCATGATTAAGTTCATATTCAGATTTACGGACTGGTTTTAAAGATTTTGGCACTATTATCATAAGTCCATCACCTCTACCTACTTCTTAGAAAAAACCTCAAAAATTTTTCTGTATGGATTAAACAAGTTAGGGTTGATATCAGGCTTAAGCTGTTTCTGTAATTAAGAAAATTGCATTTTTTCCAATTTTTGAAATCAACTTTAAGAAATGATTTCTGCTTGAATTAAGGCTTCTACCATTAAGTTATATATATTTAATGTTATTAGAATAGTTTTTCAATTTGTGTTCAATTTCAGACTCATTTAAAATAGGACCAGGATTTGTTTCTATGTCACCGGAAAGGATTAATTTTAAGAGAAGAAAATATCTAATAAAGTGTTTATAAATCAAAGTACTGAATTTGGGACACGTGTAGTAATTGAGATGTAAGTGCTTTCTGTGTTGTGTTTGGATGTGAACGTGAATATAGTATATAGGTACATTTCGGAAAAAAAATATATAACTAGATAATACATAAGAACATTTACCATTTTGATTGATTTAGTCATTCTAGAGATGAAGAGATGGGGTCGGAAGAAAACATCGACGCGGAGAGGAGCTTGTGACTTTGGAGTAAAAACGTGAGGAGTACGGAATGATGAAGCAATGATTTGTCGAGGACTGAAGTGATTCTTTAGGATATGAGTCATTTGGCTGATTCCATTGCCATAGAGATGAATCCCATCGTGGGCTAGGAGACTACAATTGATGGTTCTTCTCGATAACAGGAATTTTTGAAGACAGGAATGACGTTGAACTTGTTTGAAGAGATGCATGACAGGACTTCGTTAAATTCATCAATGAAGTTTTAAGAGTGAATATTTGGAGACTGGTGTAATTTCTAAGAAGTAGATGAAGCTTGGCGAGAAATTAAGACGAATCTGTTCAACTAGATGATTAATATTTGATTTGAATGTTCGAACATCAGTGTTGAGAATGACAGAATTGACGTGAACTTTGCGATGTGCAGAGGGAGAATCAAACGTTTGTGTTGAATAGAATGCATTGATTGAGTAAACAGATTTAGTGGCTGAAGATTGTGTTGCAGCATTGGAGACAGAGTTAAGTGAGCTTATGAAAATCAGTATAAGATCTTTAGCGGCGTTTTCTTTATGTCTTTGATTAGAGTAGATTCCACATCAAGTGTTGGTGCACAAGCAAATAGCTTTTTGCGTATCGCAAAAATCCGACCGTCCACGGCCAGAGCAAACATAATAATTGAAACATCTTAGCAAATATATTGCTTTGACTCTTGCCTGTTTGTTTAGGGCTTAGAATGTCAAACTTTTGTGCAAGTAATATTGGATACCTCAGGCGAGTGCTCAGGGCTGTGAAAATTTTGTTAACATTATATGGCAATTTGCGGAGCTGGATTATATTTGTAGGGAACCAAAATTTTGGTTCAAATATAACATAAAATAGTGTACTTCAAATTAGAGTACAGCGGTGGGATGCCATTCAATCTAGAATTTGTTGTGAATTCAAAAACCAGACAAGGATGCGATGTTTCTTGTGACATCATCAGAACGAGTGGAGTGGGAATTTGAGAACTTTATAAAATCAAAAGGATCGAAGTCCAATTTGCGAGTGAGCAAACGATTGAACAGGCAAGAATGTAGAGTGACAATGGGAGAGTGGACAATTTGAAAAGAGCGTCTTTGTAGGGCAAGGGAGAGATCAANCAATGCCTTGTAGATTCCTTTTGCAATGTAATTAATCATTTTAGTTCCAGAATTTAATGTGTAAATGTAGTTAAATGGGGTGTTTTTAGGGCCTTTTCCATTTTTTTATCTGAGTAAGATAAATAGTCTCTTGCATTTATGGTTTTAAATTGCTTGTTTTTAATAGTTTTGTTACTAATATATGCACACAGTGCATGATCACNAGTGTTGGTGCACAAGCAAATAGCTTTTTGCGTATCGCAAAAATCCGACCGTCCACGGCCAGAGCAAACATAATAATTGAAACATCTTAGCAAATATATTGCTTTGACTCTTGCCTGTTTGTTTAGGGCTTAGAATGTCAAACTTTTGTGCAAGTAATATTGGATACCTCAGGCGAGTGCTCAGGGCTGTGAAAATTTTGTTAACATTATATGGCAATTTGCGGAGCTGGATTATATTTGTAGGGAACCAAAATTTTGGTTCAAATATAACATAAAATAGTGTACTTCAAATTAGAGTACAGCGGTGGGATGCCATTCAATCTAGAATTTGTTGTGAATTCAAAAACCAGACAAGGATGCGATGTTTCTTGTGACATCATCAGAACGAGTGGAGTGGGAATTTGAGAACTTTATAAAATCAAAAGGATCGAAGTCCAATTTGCGAGTGAGCAAACGATTGAACAGGCAAGAATGTAGAGTGACAATGGGAGAGTGGACAATTTGAAAAGAGCGTCTTTGTAGGGCAAGGGAGAGATCAATTTGAAAACACGCTTCTGGAACCGTTCCATGGAAGTGAAAAAGGCACGCGAAGGCCACCAACAGGGAAAAGCATAGAGAAGAATGGCGTGAGGAATGGACTTGAACAAAGAGAGTTTCACAGCAGACGGGGAATTAAAGGGAAAATTGCGGAAGAGGGCTAAGATCGAGTAATTCGTTTTGTGTAGACGCAAGGACACATGTCCTGACCAATTTAAGCTTGCAGCAAGTTAAATTCTAAGATCAGTATGATGGGGAGAAAAGTTTCTATCTTACTCTTGTATACCTTTTCCATCACAATCTGTCTTATCTTCCTTAGCTTCATATTGACCTCCAGTATTGGTCGCTAAGGTTGCTTTTCTACATATTCCTTTAGTCCTAGTGCGCCTGCTCCTACAGATTCTTCAACACTCTTTGTGCTTTGCCATATATTCTTAACAATTTGAAATTTTTAATGAAGAATAACAGTGCAAAGTAGTACAAATGTTCAAAAATGTAGATAGCAGTTTTTCCTTTTAAAACGATGTATTTCACCGTTTGTAGCCTAGAGATAATATAAACGAAAGCTAAGACCGAAATGAGCAAAATTTTTCATCTGAACAGACATTTCTTGAATTCAACTTTTAACTATAACCGAAATTATCTTGATTTTAATTCAGTTGAACACACTACACATGCGTATGTAGGTACAAGCATGACTGTTGTACAACCACGTGGTGCAATTTTCGAAAATTGATTTTGAACGATGTTAAATTTTACATAAATTGTAAATTGATTACTATATTTAAGTTACATATGCTCGTAGATAATGTGAAAATATTAATTGAAAACAGGAAAATATTAATTGAAAGCAGGAAAATTTATGTTGATATTGTTTATGAATACAGTCAATTCCGGATATGAGCATATTGAGCGGACCCTGATTTTTATATTCCTATACCTGAATATGCTTATAACCAAATTCGGATATAAGAATATTTTGTCCAAAAAATGAAAAATTTCTTATAACTGAAAATAAACTAATGAAAAACCACATATAAGTTTGAAATTTAATTGAAAAAATCAGTGATTACAGTTAGAGTTTTTCGTTTTGAAGCATGTCTTCTAGTCTTGATAGGATCTCGTATACTTGCTCTCCTAGAAAATAGACTCCAAAATTTTCATTGCCTTGGCCGCTTCATTGGAGCTAACTGGTCTTTCTTCCACCCAATCGTCGATTTCGTCAATATCCATAGGTTCAACTAAGAGGACGTTTTCCAAATAATCCGCCAAATTTGGCTGCTCAACAGGGAAAACATCAGAGTCTCTATCAATAAATTCATCAAATGTTCCCTCAAAACCAACTATTGCGCCATATTCAAGAAATTGTTGCTAGGAAATATGGTTTTCCAAACAGGTGGGAATCCTTCTTCTATTTCATAACTTTTGCAACCACTGTGACCAAAGCAATTGTAGTACCTGTTACGTTTTTGCTATCCTGATTGATAACCTTAATTGCATCGAATAGGGAAAACTGAAACTCGTGTAAACCTTCGAGTTGCAATTATTGCTTACGGACTAGAGTGGTCCTGTAGTGGTGCTTGAGATTACGAATAAAACCTGCATTCATCGATTGTGTGACTGATGTTGTATTGGGTGGCAAAAAATAGGGTAATATTTGTCAAATTCTTCCCAGCTGAATGCGCCGGACAATTATCAACAATGAGTGCAACTTTTCGATTCTCTAGGCTTTAGGTAGCCGTCAAAAATGATCGACGTCATCCACGCTTTTTTATTAAGTTTGTAGGAAATGTCTGCAGACAAAACCTTATTCTTAAAACACCTTGGGTTCTGGAACTTCGTAATTATTAATAAGGGTAGTCGCTCTCCAGTCATGGATGTACCCCCGAGAACTGTTACGCGTTCTTTGGATTGCTTACCGCCATGGCACTTTTTACCCTTGAAGTAGAACGTTTGCTCTGGAAAAGCATTCGCGAAAACAAGCCGATTTCATTAATATTATGAATATCCATTGCCTCAAAATTCTCAAGAATATTTTGTAGTTGATTCTCTTTCTATTGCTCAACGGTTTGTGCATTCACGCTGCCAGATTCTCCAGATACCTTAAAGTAGCCAATATTATGCCGTTTCTTCCACCTCGACACCCAACTATCACTAACTTCATCCTGCCTTTTACATCGTACCGTTTCTTCGACGCTTCAAGTATTGTTCTCATTACAAAAGTTATTTTTTATTAGATGAGAAATAGGCACTCTTTTTGCCGCAAACGCTTTTGTAATCGATTAACAATGTGCAAGACATTATGCCAAAATTGCAGTAAACATAAAATTAAAACGATAAATAAATTAAAGAAAAATGCCCATTTTGCCTATTTGTTATACGAATTAAGCAGTTTTTCCAGGGCGGTACTCATTAAAGTTCTCTATATCAGCGATAGCGGCCACTCCGCCGTCTTGGTCTAACCAATTTTTTCAAAAATTATATGCAGCATTTTATTCAGACATTTAAAAAACTTCTATCGATTTTTTGCAGAAGTGGAAATCAACTTTGCCTGGATGAACTTTTGCCTCAGTCAGGCAAGCTAAATTCATGTGGTTTTCACAATTAACGAACAAAGTTTTGGGAAATAGCGTTTCATTGGGATGACTACCTCTTCATGATCACCAGACCTTACAGTTGCATTGTTGTACGATTGTGGCACGTAGCAATTCAAATCTAGTTCTAAAGTTCGTATCTTAGCAATTAGTTTCGCTTTTTACTTAACCTTAAAATCTCTTCTGAATCTTTCCCTTGCTGGCATATCTAACTACGGTGCAAACTTGATCACGATGAGCAAGATTTGAAGTAGGTTAATTACCCCTTAATATTCACCTCTTCATTATCAGTTGAGCTTAACTATTTCTAAAATGCACGACGTCCAGTTTTAGAATGTCAGCTTTGCAAGGAATCCGAATATTCGATGTGATCAAACCACAATTTTGGATTGTCATCTATGAGTCAATGAACTCGCATGTGAACATTTTTGATAAAAATTATTCCACGTGTTTGATTTAGGTGAAACCATTACTAATTTTCAATTCAAATACTTCAGCAGTTCTTTGCTGTCAAGATTGTTTTTAGGATACTAGCACAGGGTTTAACCCTAATTGGGGCGGGAAAATTGACAACTTAATGAGGGCACCTGTCTACCAGTATAGACACATTTGAAATCGACTTGAAATAGTAGTAAAATCAGTTTCATAGTAAGAACAGGCAAACAATATTTGAAGTTAAGATTTTTGATATCTTAAATCACTTTCTGTTGGGACGGAGGTGGAGTTATTAAGCGGAGTCCACTGTAATTGAAAATTATTTTTACAATGTCTTAGGGATTTCACAATTTGTGAAACTGGTCACATCTTATCTAGTAAGATTGCTAACACTGAATGCAATTATTATTTACACCTTATATGTAATATCATTTCCTTTCCTGAACTTTCTAATATCTGTAGCTTTCATTCACGTGTATACTGATAATGTAAATGTCTGTATTTTAAAAACTGCACATTAGAAAACTTTCAAAAACTATAATTCACGAATTGCTAACTAATTATGATTAATACAGAACTTTTAAAAGAAACAAGAATCTGGCATGAAAAGTTATCTTATGATCACTAAAAATGCTTTTTTAACAAATATCGCATGTGACCCTCTGTTTTTCATGGCACTTGGAAGGCTTATGAGAAGAACGATTTAACGAAGTAGATTTTGAATTTTGCGGCATTTGTGCAGTGACTCCAAAACGAGCAAAGCTGTCCTTTGCCTGAGCAAAGATCTAAGGGGTTTGATACCGACGAAATATATTTTCATGAGCTAACTGCTTTGACAAATTCTTCATAAAAGTCTTCTTTTCAATGTTTGGTGAACAGTAGGAGAATAGCAGAAACGCATTGTTAACATAGACATCAATCATATTGAAAAACATGAGCACTGTGTATCTGTTGGTCTTCCTTTTGGTGGTAAAGTCTTCAATTCTGGAGTCCATGATATCTACTCCTCCTTTTCCTGAGTTATAGTCAAGCACTATTTGAAATTTTTTGTCCTCACGATCAGTTTGAATTTCCGGCGTTTGGTGGGAAGAGGACATCATCAAAACACCTTTATTCCTTTTTGGAACATAATCAACAGAATTACTTTTCGTGAATGTTCATACAAAGTTTCAGAAGACAGACATTCACGGCCTCTGACTGTTTTGAAAATTTTGGGCACATCTCGACAATTGGCAGTAATAGTACCCACTGCAGACAACCCATGATCCAAAAGGTAAGAAAAGACTTGAAA
>CABFPE010000304.1:839176-855451 GCA_900660155.1 Hofstenia miamia
TATATATATATATGCGAACGAACAGAAAAAAAATTAAAAAACGGAGATTAATTTAGGTCAAGGGCAATTTTTTGCTCACTTTACAACTTTGTTCTGAGGGAGAATGTTTTACGGCGGAAAAATTTGAACAAAAAATTCACAACTTCTTGAGTTAGCTTTTGTGTAAATTGATTAACCCTAATCCTCACAACCTTTTTTATATACGTTGGTTTCATAAGGGGAAGGAGGTAAAAAAAACCTGTGCCTCTTCAGCATAATTCAAAGTTTACTCGATCAGAGATTTTCAAGCCTTAACTGAATATTGACAACTGTCAATCAAATCACTTTGTTGATTATATGATTTAAGTGAACTTCCGAGATATTTCAAGTCAAGTCGGAAATAGCAATTAAATTTTCATCACAACGTGGCTAATTTTAATAGAATTTCGTTCGAGAATAGCATGTTTAATAGTTATTTGAAATTAACATTGTACAAGCTGTTAAACTACATAATCTAAAATGAAATGGTAAAGCCAAATGCAGGACAGAAATATTTCCTCTCTAGTTCTCGGCTCGACAAAAATTAAGTACTCGCAATTGCCCACTATGTATCTAAACAGTGAGACATTCTTATTCTCCTCATGCACGCGAAACTCTTGGATGACGTTTGACCTATTGTAGCTGATTAATTGCATTTTGTTATAAATTCTGCACACTAAATATTAAAGATGTATTTGCAACTTGCTTAGTAATGGCCATTTGAATGACATGAAATGTTCAATAAAAATTGTTATAATTGGAACTGTACAGAGGTATCTTACAATATCTTAATCCTCGATATCATACTTTTCTCATCTTGGTATTTATGATTTCTCATTTTAAATGTTCTTAAATTTACATTTTATTAATGGATTTAGTGAAATCCTTTATAGTGTTTTCTTTCTATTTAGACGGGATCAAAATGCTGGCAATTCTATAGCTGAGGCTTCCGCCCCTTACACATATAAAGAATGGATTGGAACGCAAGCTCCGGCTGATGAATCAAACAACGATGCAAACCCTTGTGCAGATTATTATGTGCCTTCTAACACTGTTCTCCCAACTGATGTCAAAGTAAGAGCCATCTATGATTTTGAGGTAAGCTATCTTGTTCAGCGGAAATATACATATCATTTTCTGGTTTTTCTTTTGTTATGCATATAATCAATAGACTCCTGGTAAAAATAATTTTTAATCTAGCTTTGGAAATTTTCCCCAGGCTTGTTGTATATACAGAACAACAGACATTTCACCGAACTTGTGGATGTTTTTGTTTTAAATTTAGATACAATTTTGGAAAATTCATTGTTTTGAGTTTTTTTGCAAAACTTGGTATTTAGGCGCGTGATGAGACTGAGATTACATTCGATCCGGATGATATCATAACCAACGTAGTTAAAGTTCATGAAGATTGGTGGCGGGGAGTAAATCCCTATGGTCAAATGGGTCTTTTCCCGGCCAATTACGTTGAAGAGATTTTCGATTAATTTGAAGCTTGTACGTATTATAAAATTTCACACGTGTAAATGAGGACAAAAATGTTAAAATTACGATATAATAACCCATTTAAATTTATCATCATCCTAGCGAATTAACCATAAATCAGTTTTATGGTGAAATGAAGACTAGATCCTTAAGCATAAGGTATGGTAAAATGTAGGGCCATTTGAGTAATGTTCAGCCTTGACGAACATGTTTATCTCTATTTTTGTTGGCCTTTTTTTACATATTCCCTACTTATTCTCCCTAATAATGATCCAATCGCCTTGCAATTTGGCGGCTAACTTCTCTTAACATAGAACATTAAATATGCATAGCGATGTTCCATATTGTTAGCATATTTTTGCTGACGTCAGCATGTTTTAAACATGAGGCCATCAAAATATGCCATTTATTTTAAGATCACGCAGATAAAAGGAATCAATGCAATTTTGTCCTTTTTGCCTTTCATGCAAATTGTACTACACAATAAAATGAGCTAAATATGCAACAAAAAATGTCAGTATAAAAATATGTTAATACTATTTTGACAAAATGTCCATAATATTTTTTAGGCTAAGACACAATTTTTTCAGGAAATGGAAAAAACTAAATTTCATGCAATTAAAGTTTCCCGGGAGCCTTCACCTAAGGACAATGTTTATTTTTTAAGATATCTCCTTGTATGTGCAAATTTTGCATCTCACCCAATAAACATAGGCTTAAAAGGTTGTGCACCTATTTTTCGACAGTTTTTCCCATTCAAATCAATTCCAAATTAAGAAAGTACTCTGCAAATTATATTTCATAATACTTATTGACATAGCGAAATATCTGCGATTCAACGTGCAATTGAAGAGTCCGCTTGGTTGTGTTTAACTCAATCAAATTCAAGGACGTGTATATAAATACGTTCTAGACTAGAAGACTAATAAGGACTAGTCTGGTCTGCTAGACTAGACTTAGACTCCAAGTCAAATAGTAGTGGTCAAACAAAATAATGGTAAACAACTCTCGCCGAAAACAATTACTGCAAGTTCAAAATTAATATGGTTTATTTTTAGCCCTCAAAAGTAAATATATTTATTATATTTATTGCAATATATTTTAAATAAGTATAATTTTTCACAACCCTGCATGCTCACGCTTAAACAAAAATTTCAATAGAATTTTATATTTACATAAGTGATGATAATCAACTATTACATTTCATTGAAAAATGTTTCAAGCTGATTTGACTTTTAAATGCATATAATGCATATGTTTCTCAAATGGCAACTGGTCTTTTATAATGCATTAATGGCTGTTTTCGAATCTTTGTACTAGGCTTGGCACTAGGCCTCAAAATATCAAAGAAATCTAAAAATAAAAATATACGTAGAAATAAAATTTAACAAAAATCAATACAAATTAACCTTCCTGGAAAATCATTACAAATGAGCCTTCCTGGCTTTCTGAGCAGTAAAGATGCATATTAAGTCTTCAAAGTTAATTGATCTTGCCAATTCGTGTTCAATAGCCAACAAACACAGACTGCTTAATCGCGACTGATTCATACAACTCCTCAAGTAGTTCTTAATCCGCGCCAGTACACTGAATGCTCGTTCGCCTGTTGCCACTGATGCTGGAATGCAGCAAAATATTCGCAATGCCACACAAATGTTGTGGAAAATTTCCTGCAAGCCTCTTGCTTCAATGCTGTTGATTAGTCTGTGTGGTTTGATGCACACGTTGGCATTATCAGTGTAAACTATGTTGAGTTTATAAATGGACTTCAGAAACTGAACCTCATCAACAATCGTTTCTGAAACATCTTCTGTGTAAATACGAGCAAACTGCTTGACTTAATCATTGAGGTCTGAGTCCGAAATTATATTGAATTGCCACATCCATTGAAATCGCTGATACAAAACGCGTAAAGCTTTAAATCTTACAAGAAGTCCCGAAATTACTTAATCGCCAACAAGAAAAACGCTAATTTTAACCAGTACATCGGAATTGTGGTAAAATGTTGACGTTCTTGCATACCCGTTTGGATTCGCCAACAATTTCTTGCCAGCATTAATGAAGTTGTTGCATCTCGCAATTAGCTCATTCTACGTTGAGTGTCACGTCTTGCTTCTCAATGATTAAATTTCGCTGATGTATCCTTACAAGTATCTTGTACCACATTGAGCAAAACGGTTTAAAACTGGTTCAAGAATGCGATTGTTGATGTAATCTCAGATGTAGCTTTTGCAGTCAAATTGCATTCTTCTTCAGCTCTCTTTGATGCTCTGTCAATTGATGTATATGATCTTGCAATTGGTTTTACATAAGCAATTCGTGCAACCATCTGGTTGTGGAAATTGAGTGCAATGAATCGACAAACTCCTCTTTCAGTATTTTCCGCGCTGTGCACTTGAGCTGGAAAAAAATTGAACAAAATCTGAATGCTTCCAAAATAGTTCTTGACAGTTTTACAACATTCAGTGGAATCAACTCCAACCAAATTTTAATGTATGATTTCCGCAGAAAACTGCAAGTTGGTTTATTGGCCGCAATCTGGCATGTACACCTTTGTACATATTTGCTCCATTGCTGTAGCATTGTCCTCGACAGTCGTTGAAATCTATCCCATGCGATTGTAGTGTCTCAAGGAGCAAATTTGCGATGTCCTCACCGGATTTCTGGCTGCACTCAATAAAGCAAAGGAATCCTTCTTTCTGCATTGTATTTGGTTACACTTGGCACCTGATTGTTTTCCAGGTTCACTTCTCAATTCGATAAACTTTTATTTCCATATAGGACCGGAAAGAAAGTCAATTAATTTCATCTTTAAATTCAGTCACATTAAACCTTCCAATACAAGTGTTGTATTTTAATGTAAAATAAACTGCGTTGTTTCAGGTAATAGTCTAATAGTTAAATGTAAGCAAGATTAAAGTGCCTGTAAGATAAGTATTCTGCGGCGTCACGCTTTTGCTCTTGTGGATCAGTATGGTAATTCTTAATAGGCAGGATTTATTATCACCCTAAATTATATCTTCAATTAATAATAATAATAATGAATGACTTTATTTANACAACAAAAAAATAAAAATAAGTCAAGTTTTACGGCAGCGAGGACAGTCACAGGAGATGAAATAGGAGTAAATGGAAGAGTAGGCGAAGTTGGAGAAGGACTCAGCAAAGATTTCTTAAAGCTCGGTGTTGGGGAAAAAATCAATCGGTGTTGGAGGGTTGAGATTCAAGATGTAATTAGCAGCAGTACAAGCACGATTGAAAAACGAGTGAAGGGTGCGATGTTTCTTGGTACGACGAGTGAAGCGGGAATTAGAGAACTTAATGAAATCAAAAGGATCAAGTTCCAATTTGCGAGTGAGCAGTCGTTTGAACAGGAGGACATCACAGGCATGGAAGTATAGTGACAGCGGGAGAGTGGAGAATTTGAGAAGGCGTCTTTGTATGGCAATGGAGAGATCCATTTGAAGGCACGCTTCTGGAAACGTTCCATAGAGTGGAACAAGGAACGGGAAGGTCACCAACAGGAAGACGCATAGAGAAGAATGGCACGAGGCATGGACTTAAACAAAGAGAGACTTAAGGAAGTTGTTGTGAATGCGAGATTCCATAATTGGCCGTGGTCACTTGGCAAAGTTGGAATCACTTTTGCACATTTTTAATCATGCAATAGAAATTTTCACCATTTTTACCATCGTGTATTTTAGACTGGTTTTACAATTTTTGAAGGAATTTTTTGAGGTCACAAAAGATTTTTTGTTGTAAATTGATACAATAGATTGTTCACATCTTGCAATTTCTCCATGTAGGAACTGTATTAAGTGAATAGTACCGTTTGGTAGAAAAAGTTTGTAATTTATATCATTGCATTTGAATAATGTGTGTTGAAAATGAGTGAATTAATGCAACAACTTATCACACAATGGACCTACTTTAAAGGCTTGTCTACGTTTATTCGATAAACTGTTTTAGAAGAAACGATTTCACAATTCTGTGATTCTTGTTCTGGTCNCCATTGCTGTAGCATTGTCCTCGACAGTCGTTGAAATCTATCCCATGCGATTGTAGTGTCTCAAGGAGCAAATTTGCGATGTCCTCACCGGATTTCTGGCTGCACTCAATAAAGCAAAGGAATCCTTCTTTCTGCATTGTATTTGGTTACACTTGGCACCTGATTGTTTTCCAGGTTCACTTCTCAATTCGATAAACTTTTATTTCCATATAGGACCGGAAAGAAAGTCAATTAATTTCATCTTTAAATTCAGTCACATTAAACCTTCCAATACAAGTGTTGTATTTTAATGTAAAATAAACTGCGTTGTTTCAGGTAATAGTCTAATAGTTAAATGTAAGCAAGATTAAAGTGCCTGTAAGATAAGTATTCTGCGGCGTCACGCTTTTGCTCTTGTGGATCAGTATGGTAATTCTTAATAGGCAGGATTTATTATCACCCTAAATTATATCTTCAATTAATAATAATAATAATGAATGACTTTATTTAGCCGCTGAAGGCATACACAACAAAAAAATAAAAATAAGTCAAGTTTTACGGCAGCGAGGACAGTCACAGGAGATGAAATAGGAGTAAATGGAAGAGTAGGCGAAGTTGGAGAAGGACTCAGCAAAGATTTCTTAAAGCTCGGTGTTGGGGAAAAAATCAATCGGTGTTGGAGGGTTGAGATTCAAGATGTAATTAGCAGCAGTACAAGCACGATTGAAAAACGAGTGAAGGGTGCGATGTTTCTTGGTACGACGAGTGAAGCGGGAATTAGAGAACTTAATGAAATCAAAAGGATCAAGTTCCAATTTGCGAGTGAGCAGTCGTTTGAACAGGAGGACATCACAGGCATGGAAGTATAGTGACAGCGGGAGAGTGGAGAATTTGAGAAGGCGTCTTTGTATGGCAATGGAGAGATCCATTTGAAGGCACGCTTCTGGAAACGTTCCATAGAGTGGAACAAGGAACGGGAAGGTCACCAACAGGAAGACGCATAGAGAAGAATGGCACGAGGCATGGACTTAAACAAAGAGAGACTTAAGGAAGTTGTTGTGAATGCGAGATTCCATAATTGGCCGTGGTCACTTGGCAAAGTTGGAATCACTTTTGCACATTTTTAATCATGCAATAGAAATTTTCACCATTTTTACCATCGTGTATTTTAGACTGGTTTTACAATTTTTGAAGGAATTTTTTGAGGTCACAAAAGATTTTTTGTTGTAAATTGATACAATAGATTGTTCACATCTTGCAATTTCTCCATGTAGGAACTGTATTAAGTGAATAGTACCGTTTGGTAGAAAAAGTTTGTAATTTATATCATTGCATTTGAATAATGTGTGTTGAAAATGAGTGAATTAATGCAACAACTTATCACACAATGGACCTACTTTAAAGGCTTGTCTACGTTTATTCGATAAACTGTTTTAGAAGAAACGATTTCACAATTCTGTGATTCTTGTTCTGGTCTAATCTTCGAGTTTAAAATAGACACAATATAATATTTCCTTCCATCAATGCATTGTTAATCTAAAATTTAGATTACACCTAGAGTGTTAACCATTGATAAATATTTCTACAAATATTTACAGACAAAATTATTACAAATATATTTACCCAAGGAATTACGACTCACCCTATAGATTAAGAGCGCGACCATTTTTATGAGTGGGGAATTATTTTTTGGATTAATCCAAATATATTTCACTTAAAGCTTAGCCGCTATTCCAGTTGACATATGGCAAATTCAAATCTCCGCAAATCATGGACGCTATGAAATATATTTTTGCTCCTGTAGTATTTTTTAGAATAGGATGTCATTCTATAAATCACTTTCATCAACTCTATTTACTAGTTCCTGGTGGATTATAAATTCATACAATTAACAAAACCAATTTGTATTTAATGAACGCAAAGATTCTTGACATGCAGTTAGACAATCAGCATGATTTTTCTGTTATTTTCTTTCCCATTTACAAGCAATGTAGAAGTTAACTGTCAGAAGTAGTATCTAGCTAAGTTTCAGTACGGATTATGAGTTTAGAAGAGCCATTCTACCAGAGATACTCTGCCAGTTTTCGAATAATAATGCAACATGGTGCGATCAGACGGCGATAGTTCATTTTTGAATATAATTCTTTAAACTTTTTTAAATTCGGCTTAAAGAAAGACATTAAAACAGATTCATTTTTTGATTAATATATTGCAATGACAAATTCTTGCATCGTGAAAGATGAGATGAGAAATTTGAAAGTGGAGCACAGAAATCATTTGATTTGGACTGGATTACTGGAACCCCATTATAAACTTACAAAACGTTTCGCTCTTCTATTGAATTATCATGTTATATATTAGAAAGTATTTAAAATTCCCGCAGGTATCGCTATATGATTGTACATAAAACTAAATAAATGGAAGAAATTTGCCAAATTTACAATGCGTTTCAAATATATGAAAATTTTCCATCCCATTAGATTGTAATTCCCATTTCTTATGAGACGTACGTCCCATTTCCAATTAAGATTGTAGTAATTTTCATATTATTGCATTTGGTAAATTTTTGATAATCATGTGAATCAGAAATTTTGTAAAACTTTTTTTTGACAATATAGAGATAAATTTACTAGAATCCAACCTATTAGATTCATTAAATTTTGTTTGTAAGTGTTCACAAGCTAAATATTCACAACTGCAATTGTATGACGAAATAATGAAAGTATTGCATTCCTTCAAAGAGTTTTTGTCTTTAAAATTTTGTTAACTTCGATTCAGCATATGGACTATCAGAATCTTCTCTAAATCTGTTTTTCGCATATCCCATTTTTTTTGAAGTCGGAAATCCTTTTTTTGACAATTTTATATATACTCAACTTGGGATTGTGTGGCAATAGAGAATCGAGAATCGATATACCGGAACATAACGTTTATCTTTACAATTTGATTTGAAATGTACGACAGTCAGCGATCGAAACATGTTGCACAATCATTGATCTGCTGTTTTAATTTTGCATACCGTGCTTGTTTCCTGTTTGATAATTGACTTCACTTGTATTATTGCAAAAATAAGAATTTCTGACTAATTGTGTAAACGTGGCTGCATGTAGTTAACTTGGTGTCCTCTTTCTTATTGCTTGGAGGTGCAGCCGACTCGACGCGAGATTGACAAAAGTTCGTCACGTAGAACCCTAGTGAAATGTACTGGCAATGTGAAATTAATGATCTGATATACAGATCAATATTTTTGCAACTCTGTGTTGCTTATTGTAGGTGAAAATACCTTGAATATTGCAATAAATAAAACAGTATTTTCAAAAAGTATATTACTCAGAGAAGATTAACCGCATAATGTGGAAAGAGTCTGTCTCACCGGGATGTGCTACATTCCGCTATTTTACGATTTAGTTTTGAAGTATTGTTCCTTCTTGTACTGTAACAATCTATTTTTAAACTTATTTTCATTGTCGGTTCATAGCATTAGGAATTTTTGGCACGAGTATCTCAGTAATATTTTCACCTCAATTTAAACTCATTTAATAAACACTTTATCAATCTCAGAAGGGACCTGTTGGCTACAGTGGCCTTTTTGGGCCAATTTTAAAAAATGTTCTCTTTTCCTCAAACTTGAAAATAGTTCACGTTAATTCAAGATGTTATCAATCAATTTGCTGCTAAAAACAGACGATTGCATTTTGGAGAAGCTTATTTTTGTTCAGAAAACATTTTTTTACAATTTTTTTTCTGTAAAAATGGGTGTTAGCCCCCCCCCATTTTAAAAATCCTAAAAACGCGCCACTGTTTGACTATACCTCATTATTAAATTCAATTAAATTCATAATTCATATCAACTTGTATGTCTGACTTTTTTTAAAGTTGTTTTTCATCTCACAAATATTGATATAACATTAAGACTGTACTGACAAACTTTATTAATTTTGAATTTTTATTATTTGCATTGAATTTACGAATGTTCTTGAAATATAAAATTAATCTAGTTTATTCGTTATCTTGGATACGTTTTTGGTTTTCTCTTTAGCCAGCGTTTGTTAATTACAAGAGCGGTACTCAACAATCAATATTAATGGAAATTTGTAGTGTATTTCTGTGCCGTCTTTAATTTTATCATACATTTGATTTCTATATTTTAAATTTCATAGATTTGCATGAGTATATATATATTTTATATCATATAATGTTTTTTTAGGTTTTATCACACTTTTGTACAAAGACTTTCTAGATTGTAAATTTGTAGATTAGAGACTAGAGCGGCATAATCATGGATTATGACATTTCGTCTATTATTTTTGTATATGTTTGTCACACAAATATAAATTATTGTAACAATATCTCAGTGTTGCCCTTCAAAATATTTTCATTGACTCTGAAGCTTGCTAATTTTTTATTTTAATATTGGGTTTTAACTACATATTATTAAATAATAATGTTTAAATTTAATGTTTAAAATTTTCAACGGGTTTCTAAAAAATTTGCTGCAATGCAACGCAATTTTTTGCATTTATTTAGAAAGTTGAATATAGAATGAAAACATATGTCGGCAAAATCGTTTTCTGCATTAGCCTATTTTTAATCATTTTATTGTTTAATTAACACTCCGAGTTAATTGATGTGCTAATTTACCTTTAAAGATGATGTTTAGTTTAACTGAGTCATGTATTCCGCAAACTTTGGCGCATGCTAAATTTGTTTATTTAGTTCAATTTACCAAACTCCGCTTTGAGAAGTTTGCAAAGTTTCCTTTCATAGACAATTGAAAATTTAAATTTTAATGATCTTTTAAATTCAATTTTGTATTAATACTTATTGTAGTGCCATTAACAATTTTATTCATTATTTTATATAACTACAACTCTGCAACTTCTCTTCTAAGTTAGATTCAAATATGATGATGGTTAATTGCTCGGAAATATTTATTACTTAATTTCAATTCATCTTCATGAAGGTCTTACAAAAATCTTTAATTAAAAGACTATATAGGATATATACAATATTTGATGTTGCAAATTCATGAAATTCTTCATTAAGGAATTTTTATAACTCTGACTAAAGTATAAATTATTTCGCTAGTACTTACCATCGTCAGAAAAAAAGTAAAGCAAAATTGTTTCAAAAATAGTCTTCTTAACTTAATGTTAAGTTTATATCATTGTGTAATAGGATTCAGTTGCCTGATGTAATTGTAAAGGCAAGACAACTGTCCAGGAGAATTTAGAGTACATAGAACATCTTCCCAATATGAAATTATTTGTAATTCAATTATTTATATTAAAAGCAGGTGAAAGGCATTTAATCTTAAAAACCAACTGTAAATATATGCTAAATTTTTGAAACCAGATTTTCTTAGACTTTGGATATTATAAGATGAGATAATCCAAATTCATTTGAATTTTTGCAATATAATACTAAGTTTTCAAGTGAATAGCGGCATTAATAATTATAAATTATTTTAGAATGTCGAAAATGATATATCGTCGTAGGGTGGAATTTTATTGATGAATTTGAAGATATAAATAAGAATATTGTAAGTAATTAAACCTTATGCAAAAAACTAGATTTAGAAATATAAACTTTTGTTTTAAGAGATTTTATTACAAACTGTGTATATCAGTATTGTACTGCTCTCACTAAATATTTTGATTCCCTAAGAATGAAACCATTAAAAACTCAATTTTGCCTTGTTAATTCAAATTCTACAACTACTGATATCTTAATAAAAACTTAATTTTAACGATATTCGTATAAAGCAAGTTGAGTCCTTTAAATACCTTGGAATTATTTTCTATTAAATATTATATATATTATATATTATTATATTATAATTTATTATAAAATAAGATTCTTTATTCAGATAAATGTTAACAATTAAATAATTACGAAGAACTTCATAAATCAATCATAAAGATCAAAGATATATTAAGGCGTAATGAATATCCAACATATATAGTCGATAGAATTATAAAAGAAAAACTAGAAGACTTACTACAAAGTCAAGAAACTAAAAACAAACAAAGTGATTATTTATACAATTACATCTTTAATATTGGACCATTGTATTTTCTAGATTAATATATTATAAATTATAAAAATTTTACCAAATCAATATTACAAAAATAGAATATTTAAGAATCACCAAATATAAAATTGTTTTTTAAAAAGAACGAAAATCAATACATATAAAATTAACATTACAATGATTATTTTTTGGGTGATCGATACTGAAAGACTTGTACAATGGTTGATATGCTGAGCATAACACTATTCAATGAGTTTGTGTTACAGATGTCAGAGATTAGACATGAATTGCTTGAACCCTAACCACCATATCTTGATAAAAGAAGTGCAGCATTTCCCCGCTGTAAAATTACTGACAATTGCTGGAAAAAATATGTTGAAATCGTATTCAGATCGCAAGAGGCACTTCTGGCAGGAGACATAAAAGACATCTTGGTGAATACTTTGATAGCAATTGGTTGATCACCTCCTACAGCTTCCACTGATAGTGGTATGAAGGATATACCAGATGCTGAACATGATTCTGCGCATTTAGTAAGCTTTCGGTTGGCTGAAACTTCCAGAGCATGACCAGCATTAGTACCCGCAAGAGAAACAATCGAAGGCTGCAGTGAACTAATTACAGTCACGTCTAGAGTGGCTGGTCAGCCAGAAGACCAGCATGGCAAAATGATGTTCTCAGGACGAGCACAACACTCAGTGAGGTTGGAAGTAGTATAGAAGGCCGAGACCCCGTGCAATGGGACACCCTACCTATGGCTATTTGCCATGTGGAAATGAAGTGATTCTATTTGACGCCATCTAGTGACGAAATATATTTGACAAAACTAAATTGAACAAAATTAATATTTTTTGACAATGTGTTCAGACCAAATTGGAAATTTTTGATTTTTAGGATTTAGGCAAACAGATATTTCTGATGACAAATTTCACTTAAGGCGCATTTGTTTTAACAATGTTTAAACATGCAACACTATGTTTCAAGGAAAATAATTCATAGATCCAAAACCCAAATATTTCAAATGAAAAAATGATGTGTTTAACAATTGTGTATAAATCATACTAAATTAAAAGTGCACATTACACAATGACTCCATGTGATGAAGTTCTTAAGACATGTTTGTTGTAACAATATTTAATCATGCAACAAGGAAAATAATAGTAAGACGCAAAACTTATTTTCTGGTAATATCCAAATGCAAAGTGGAGAAATATTTCACTAAATTCAAACACTACAGACATGAAATAGATGAAAATTTTTACAAATATAGAAAATATCCGCTAAACTTAATAACAAGCATATGAAATATAACATTGATAAATCAATAAAAAATTGAAATGTCTGATATATGTGACAAAATCAAGTTTGTTTTCAAAAATATCCAAAATACGAAATGGAAGAAATATTCGCCATGCTTAAGCATTACACACATATGAAACAAAACACATTGTATATGAGCTTTCATGCAGACTGAGTTGTTGTGCAGAGCTTCACCGCATCTAGCAAATTTACACAGAGATACCATCATTTATTGTCATAGTGGACATGGGAAATCATGACTCCCAAAGTTGTTATGCAGATTGTTCACTACATTATAAGCTGATCTATCCATAATGGTGATGCATTAATTCATCCTTCCAAAATTACTTGTACTTCCATGTTGAATTAGTCTTTCTAAATGTGTAAATGTTTGTAAATAGCTAAACAAAGGTAGTTAATCCAAGTGCATAGTAATTAGAAGACAAGTCACCAAGAATTTTAAGAAACAAACGTCATTTAAGTAAGCTGATGTATCCATAAGAGGAATGCATTAATTCATCCATCCAAAATTACTTGTGTGCCCAAAACACTGTTTCCTTTCTACACAACAAATAGATTCGATAAAAGTAATCATTTATTCGTTTGTAAGGTTTCCTTCTGTACAGCCAATGTTATGATAATTGCATTTGTACCAGTTGAATGCTTTTGAATATGATGAGGGAGACAGTCAAAATTTTCCTTTGATTGACGTACTGTAATAATGTATATTTTGTCATCCATCGAATGAATAGTTCTTTAATATAGTAAATGTTGTTGTAAGCATTTTCATGCAACCCAAAAAACACTCTAATTTCAAACAAGGCGTCATGGTTGATAAAACAACCAACTGCATATTACATGTTTTCTCGACTTTGCACCTTTTTCGGCTTTATTTGGTTTATGACTTTGCATGGCTGAATGCATTACATTGGTTTTCTGCTTTTGTAACTTTAATGTGTGAATACAATGACATATTCGTTATTCATAGTTGATGACGATTTTTCCATTGTTAGATATGATTTCCAATTGTTAAATTTGTAAACTCCGTGATGCATTCGCCATTCTAAATGTATAAATGTTTGAAAATAGTGTATTATTCACACACAAAAATACAGATGCATGGTATTTAAAAGACAAAATGTCAAGGAAAATACAAATTAATATTATACATGGCAAAAACAATGTCTATAAAGTCGCCTAACCATAACAAACTCTACAGACTTGGAAAAATTTAATTCATGTTCTTTGGTAAATATCATCCAAATGACACAACAAAGTGAAAATTAATGTGTATAATTTATAGTTTCAGTAAGCTACTAGTTAGAAAAGTAGTAAATTTAGAGTGCATGCATCAATATGTATAATTTAATTTAAATCAAAAAAAGTGTGTATGTTGGAAAGAGATAATACATCAACAAATATAGTCAAATAAATCAATAATGCATAACACCATTTATACCAAAAACATGTATGTTGGAAAGAGAAATACTAAATGTAAATAGACCCCTAAACCAAAAACGCATATAATCTTGTTTATAGGAAAACATGTACAATGGAAAAGGGGTTAATTTAAAAATGTATATAGTTGCATAAAGCAATACCCTTATTAAATTCATTTATAGCAAAAAACGTGTACAATGGAAAGTAAAATACTAAGATGTAAAATACTAAAATCTAAAACCAATAAAGCCATACCAAATGCATATGATGGAAAAGACAAATAATACATCAATGCATTTAGATGTTGAAAATAAAATTTCGAAAAATGCATATAACATACACTGTTATTTGTCTACACATGTATTTGAAATCCCCAGTCTAGTTCATCCTGCTTTTTTAAAGTTGCATTTAAGCATATAGTTGATTAGTCACAAATCTTTTAACATTAAATCAAAATACACTCAAATTCCCCAGTTTAAAAAGTCATTGCCACCCTCAGTCTCTAGTGTGTTAAGATAATTAGTAAGCAATTTCCACTGGTCTGTTGTAAAGTATCACTTGATAACTTCAATTTCTCCTAAGTCAAAAACACTACTTTCTAAACTCTGTGATGGAATGAGTCAACAATTATTCATGAAAAAGCATCTCCTCTGATTCAACCTGCTAAAATAAATTAATTTCACTTATATAGTATTTGTAAAAACATGGGGCTCTGTGCACACTGGCACAAAATATATCAAGTTCATAGTTAGAACACTAATAGATGTAATATTTGTAATTCATTTTTTTACTAAAGCAGGTAATAAAACACCTGAGAAAAACAAGATAATAATACAATAGTAGAGCACATAATAAAAAATAAATGTAATAAATAATAAACATGGTGGTGGTATATCACATGAAATATAGCCTTACATTTTAAAATCAAATTATATATTATTCATACATAAAAAATGTATGCACATGGTATTTAAAAGATAGGTTGATAAGAATTTTGAGAAAATTACAACCTAACAAACTATAGGCTAATATGTTGAAGAACATTGACTATAAAAATCACTTAACCATGGTATAAACTTCACCATGACTTGAAATTAAAAGCATTTTCAGTAAATATCACAACCCATGCATAAAGTGTGAGATCAAATATTGCATAAAAATACGATTTTTAATAAGTATTAAAAGCTAGTACAAACATGATGAAAGCAAAATTCAAGGATCAAATGCATATGAATGCTTACATGTGAGGATGTATTTGAAATCTAAGCAGTTTAAAGATGCTATGTCACCATTTATTGATTGTAAATACAAAACTTAATAAGTGCTTGTTGAATAAATTCACCCAAACGTTGCTACACATTACCGAATGTTGAATAAAGACGCAATTTTAAAATGTGTATTGATTAAAATTCAACAATAATAGTAGTAATAAAATATGGGGATCCATATATGCAGTTTTCTAATAATGATCAGTTTTTAATAACTTTTTAAACTTTTCTATTGATTTAGATATGAAAAAAGGCGTTTTTTAGAAATTCTGGATTTTACAGCCAGGGGTAAAAAAAACTATGGCCATACGCATATAAATAATTATTCAATTATACCCTTTTTTAAACTATGCAACAATATGTTTTAGAACAATTTTTTGCATTTTTTAGAAAACCTGCCTTTTCCAGACATCCTAAGAATTCCTGCAACCACTTGTTGTTCAAAATTTTTAAATGAAATTCAGTGCTTCTACTTTTAATTACACCCTATTTCTTAAGCAAAACATAAAACCTGTCAGATGTCCTAACAAAGCGTTTTTCCTTAAGAAATTACAAGTACTTTTAATAGCATAACAATAGCCCCTACCCAATCCATATTCATTGTAAAATCGACCATAACTATCATGGAGAATTGAATGTGTATGACAATATTGGATACTTCCAAATAAATATTCAAATAGGTTTGTTAAACATCCTTCTCCTGGACCAATCAAACCGATTTCCTGGTTGAATTTATCTAATAT
>CABFPE010000304.1:882550-918256 GCA_900660155.1 Hofstenia miamia
CCCTTGAATCGTTCCCTGTGATGTATCCAGACCACTACTAAACACTGCTCGATTAGCTCGACATTGTATTAAATAATCAAACTGTTAATAAGATGAAAAATAAGAATTCTAAGTAAAATTTTTTATCAAATGCTTACAGTAAGTTTCAATGTATTTATAGTATTTCAAAAGAAGTACCTGTTGATTTAAATTTCAAACTTCTGCCAAGATGGCGGCGATAAAATAATGTAAGCGTCGTTTTGTCAAAAGTATTTTTATCAACAGATACATTTATCTTTTTATTGACACATATTTCATTCTTGGCTGCATTTTACAAATTAATCTGAAATCATAGCAACTAATTGATTGTAATATTTTTTAATTAACTCTCTTTCGATCTTAGTTTCTTCTGCGACGTTTGCAGCTTTTTTCTGATTAATATTGGATGATGCTACATTACATGTGGAAAAATATATTTTCTTTCAAGGAGAACTTTGTTCTCTGTAGTGAAATTATTTTCACTCTTACTTATATATACAAATGACAGAATATAAGAACTATAACTTATACTTAACTGATGGTCAATTAAATAAATTGAAGAAAAGTATTAAAAACTCAAGTCCTATAACTTTAAGAGTTAGTAATTCTAGCCAAGGAACTCCCCTTCCATTTCTTTTAACAGAAAGACAAATAAACCAATTAGAAAATGCAAAGAAAATAAATAAAGCTTGTGATATTAAAATTTCTACAACACAACTTAATGCAATGAAAAAAAATTGTGGTGCTTTAGCCCCCTTACTTATGGCAGCTGCTCCATTAATTGGAAAGTATGCAGTAGCACCATTAGTTACTGGAGCAATGGGAGCCTTGAGAAGAAATTCAGTCAATAAATTATTTGGAAAGGGGGTTGCCTCTGACAACAATGTTGTGGGAATGGGTATAAAACAAGCAATTCCAGGAGAGGGTATGTGATTAAATACACCTAAAGGAAAGGGAATGCAAATAAAATAAAACTATTAAGTTTAAATTTTAGTAATCCCCTTTTCAAATTATGATATTTTACAATTTATGAAGAATATTAAAAACTTTAAGGGGATCTTTTCTAGAAATACTTTGAAAAATCTGGGTTTTGGATTTTATATTTGTAATTTAGACCATTCTTCAAATACTGGCACACATTGGATAGCATTTTATTATTTTAAGGATAACAATGTATCCACAGGGAATGCAATTACCTTTAAAGAGTTTGGCTCTGCTAAACTTGAGTACTTTGATAGTTTTGGCCTACCTCCATTTCAAAGTATTTTTCCAATATTTAAGGATAATATTGTGTACAACAGTTCACAGTATCAACAAAGTTCTAGTGTATTATGTGGATACTATTGTATTTGGTTTGATAGAAACTTTGGAAACTACTGGAGCTGCTTATAAAAATCAATTTTTTAAAACTGAAAGCTTTAGATTTTCCTACCTATGGTGATAAAGGTTTTGACAAAATTTCAATAGAAAATGGTTATATTTATGTTAGAGATGCTCATAGCTGGATTTCACTTTCAGGAATTTGCATCTTATCAAAAAATCACTATAATATGCTACATTTAAAAAATGATGTATACTATACAGTAATTAATACCTTTGTACATTTTAGAGGTAAATATGTTTTTAGAACTGGTGAGACTTTGTCTAGCAAGTTGACTTTATTTACTTTACCAAAAGAAGCATGGCCTTCAAAAACAATAAGATTTGCAGTGGTTTCTGAAAAAACAAAAGATGTTTATATCCAAATTCGTAAATTTGGTGTATTGTCTGTACACAATTTAATAATAGAAGAAACATTTGTTTCCTTTAATAATATATATTTTGACACCACTGATTTGTTTTGGAATGACATTGAATTAAATACTGACAACAGTGATAATATTAAAGGAATGGAATTTGATACTGAATTTAATAACACTGATAATTCTGATTTGCAACATTGTCAATATAAGTTAATTGGTAGACAAGTATTCTTTAAAGAATATGCCAAAGGAATTAGCGCAACTTGCAAAAGCGTGCGAATATAATTAAAATTAATCAGGAACTTCCATATAGTTTAGAATATAATAAATTAACTTTTGGACTAGCTACATCTAATGGTATAATTCGGTGTGATATTTCTCATGAGAATGGTCCGTTTTGGCTGTTTGCAAGTGACACAGGGCCTATAAATTGGATTAGTTTGCAAAATTTGACATATTTCCTTCCTAGAACAAATTATTGAAATTAATTTTTCCTAATCTCTTTATATAGAAATGAGTAAAAGAGTTCAAATTGTAAGTAAACCAGTTATACTGAAAACAGTAAATAATACCAAGACAGGAGAAAATGAAAAAACTTATGGAGTGCAATCTATAGGTTGTTCTAATAAAACAAGGAAATGTGAATTAACCAGTCCAAAAGAAGTTATAAAATATGTATCACATCACTTTAAAATACAAAACCAACGTCTTTATATGGTTAATTTTGAAAAGAATATTTCTATAAGTGATATATTAGATAAATTCAACCAGGAAATCGGTTTGATTGGTCCAGGAGAAGGATGTTTAACAAACCTATTTGAATATTTATTTGGAAGTATCCAATATTGTCATACACATTCAATTCTCCATGATAGTTATGGTCGATTTTACAATGAATATGGATTGGGTAGGGGCTATTGTTATGCTATTAAAAGTACTTGTAATTTCTTAAGGAAAAACGCTTTTTTAGGGCATCTGTCAGGTTTTGTGTTTGGTTTAAGAAAAAGGTTGCATTTAAAATTAAAAGCATGTAGATCGTTTTTAAAATTTGAAATGAGAAATTGGAGGAAGGATTCTTTGTATGTTGGAAAATTCAAGCTTTTTAACAAATAGCAGGGGTTTCTAATGTATCAATCATCCATCATTAGTCATGAAAACGAGGTATATGGTGTTATTAAACACACTGCGTCTTGAATGGTTAAATCAATTACAACAGTGGATAAGATATATTAAAACCATTACATAAAGAGATTGTTATATCTAGTAGCATGCTAATATTTTGCTAATACAATAAAACGTGTTAGAATGTCCAACATTCATTGCAAAAGAAAGGTATGATTAGTGTTGAATTTTAATCAATATACATTTTAAAATTGCGTCTTTATTCAACATTCAGTAATGTGTAGCAACGTTTGGGTGAATTTATTCAACAAGCACTTATTAAGTTTTGTATTTACAATCAATAAATGGTGACATAGCATCTTTAAACTGCTTAGATTTCAAATACATCCTCACATGTAAGCATTCATATGCATTTGATCCTTGAATTTTGCTTTCATCATGTTTGTACTAGCTTTTAATACTTATTAAAAATCGTATTTTTATGCAATATTTGATCTCACACTTTATGCATGGGTTGTGATATTTACTGAAAATGCTTTTAATTTCAAGTCATGGTGAAGTTTATACCATGGTTAAGTGATTTTTATAGTCAATGTTCTTCAACATATTAGCCTATAGTTTGTTAGGTTGTAATTTTCTCAAAATTCTTATCAACCTATCTTTTAAATACCATGTGCATACATTTTTTATGTATGAATAATATATAATTTGATTTTAAAATGTAAGGCTATATTTCATGTGATATACCACCGCCATGTTTATTATTTATTACATTTATTTTTTATTATGTGCTCTACTATTGTATTATTATCTTGTTTTTCTCAGGTGTTTTATTACCTGCTTTAGTAAAAAAATGAATTACAAATATTACATCTATTAGTGTTCTAACTATGAACTTGATATATTTTGTGCCAGTGTGCACAGAGCCCCATGTTTTTACAAATACTTTATAAGTGAAATTAATTTATTTTAGCAGGTTGAATCAGAGGAGATGCTTTTTCATGAATAATTGTTGACTCATTCCATCACAGAGTTTAGAAAGTAGTGTTTTTGACTTAGGAGAAATTGAAGTTATCAAGTGATACTTTACAACAGACCAGTGGAAATTGCTTACTAATTATCTTAACACTAGAGACTGAGGGTGGCAATGACTTTTTAAACTGGGGAATTTGAGTGTATTTTGATTTAATGTTAAAAGATTTGTGACTAATCAACTATATGCTTAAATGCAACTTTAAAAAAGCAGGATGAACTAGACTGGGGATTTCAAATACATGTGTAGACAAATAACAGTGTATGTTATATGCATTTTTCGAAATTTTATTTTCAACATCTAAATGCATTGATGTATTATTTGTCTTTTCCATCATATGCATTTGGTATGGCTTTATTGGTTTTAGATTTTAGTATTTTACATCTTAGTATTTTACTTTCCATTGTACACGTTTTTTGCTATAAATGAATTTAATAAAGGTATTGCTTTATGCAACTATATACATTTTTAAATTAACCCCTTTTCCATTGTACATGTTTTCCTATAAACAAGATTATATGCGTTTTTGGTTTAGGGGTCTATTTACATTTAGTATTTCTCTTTCCAACATACATGTTTTTGGTATAAATGGTGTTATGCATTATTGATTTATTTGACTATATTTGTTGATGTATTATCTCTTTCCAACATACACACTTTTTTTGATTTAAATTAAATTATACATATTGATGCATGCACTCTAAATTTACTACTTTTCTAACTAGTAGCTTACTGAAACTATAAATTATACACATTAATTTTCACTTTGTTGTGTAATTTGGATGGTATTTACTAAAGAACATGAATTAGATTTTTCCAAGTCTGTAGAGTTTGTTATGGTTAGGCGATTTTATAGACATTGTTTTTGCCATGTATAATATTACTTTGTATTTTCCTTGAAATTCTGTCTTTTAAATACCATGCATCTGTATTTTTGTTTGTGAATTTTACACTATTTTCAAACATTTATAAATTTAGAATTGCGAATGCATCACGGAGTTTACAAATTTAACAATTTTAAATCATATCTAATGATGGAAAAATCATCATCAAATATGAATAACAAATGTGTCATTGTATTTACATATTAAAGTTACAAAAGCAGAAAACCCCAGTAATGTATGCAGCCATGCAAAGTCATAAACCAAATAAAGTGAAAAACGTGCAAAGTTGATAAAACATGTAACATGCAGTTGGTTGTTTATCAATCGTTGACAAATGTTTGAAATCTAGTGTGTTTTTCAAGTTGTGTGAAATGCTTACAACAACATTTACTATATTAAAGAACTATTCATTTGTTGGATGACAAAATATGCATTATTACGTACTTCAATCAAAGGAAAATTTTGACTGTCTCCCTCATCATATCCAAAAGCATTCAACTGGTACAAACGCAATTATCATAACATTGGCTTTAGAGAAGGAAACCTTACAAATGAATAAATGATTACTTTTATCAAGTCTCTTAATTTGTTGTGTAAAAAGGAAACAATGTTTTGGGCGTACGAGTAATTTTGGATGGGTGAATTAATGCAGTACTCTTATGGATACATCAGCTTACTTAAATGACGTTTGTTTCTCAAAATTCTTGATGACTTGTCTTCTAATTACCATGCGCTTGTATTTTTGCATTCAAGTAATCCACTATTAACTAGAGAGAAGTCTTGCTTTATCATGAGGAGACAAACTGGAGGATAAACAAGTTTTCTGGCTAACTTGCTCTAAAAGTGAACAAATAGACTTCTGTGCTTTTTGGGGCCATATGGTGTAAAGACATTTCAGACAATGCTAGTCCTTTACAAGAAAATTCTTGCAAACACTGATGTGGCACAGAGTAAATATAATCATCAATAGGAACAATCTGTTTACATAATTCTTTATTGTCCACATATCACACCAAGAATGCTGCAGAAGCAATTGTTGACGCTAGTGGTAATCCAAGACCTCCTTTAGTAATTGGCAAAGATGCCTGTAGTCTTTGTGACACAGAAACAGTTGAACCAGCTATACTTTCTAGAGACTGATGAACTGCTGAATCAAATTCTTCCAGTTCTGCTGGAAGCAACTCTATCCATTTTTCGAGGTTTGGTTATGCAATGCTTGCGGGCAGCATCAAAGGAGTGTTTAATCCACCGCCACTTCCAGCAATTACTCACCGTGTCTTACTATCAAAGACAAGTCAAAATTTCCCAAATGCCGCAGCCGAATGATGCACACCGCTTTAACACTTACCGACCACGTACCATGCCTGCACTTCACCGCCAACATCAAACATATGCTCCTAACTAAATTACAGAAATATCTGAAAAAAATCGCTCCATGATTTTTAAAGATAGGCTTTATACTTAAGACCAATAAACTAAGACATCTAATAGGATTAAAAACAGAAACCAAGATTGAAAACCTTTCCAAAGTAGTATATGAAATTACTTGCAACTGTGGNTTGGTTATGCAATGCTTGCGGGCAGCATCAAAGGAGTGTTTAATCCACCGCCACTTCCAGCAATTACTCACCGTGTCTTACTCACCGTCACTGGCAATCAAAGACAAGTCAAAATTTCGCCACAGCCGAATGATGCACACTACTTTGACACTTACCGACCACTTGCCATGCCTTTTCTTCACCGCCAACATCAAACATATGCTAATGCTCTTTCTACGCCGCCACCAATATCACCTGCTGAGGTTCAAATAATCTGAAACTTTTTAAGACTATTTTAATGACGGCAATTTGTCTTATTATTACATTAACAATTGGGTTGTGGCGAATTTTTCACTTTTTGGCCGTAACCTATAATCAGTTCCCCTGGACATTTTTCAAAATTATTCTTATTTCCCTTAATTCTAAAAATAATATTACATTATTGCAGGGGCGCACCCAGCTTTTTTTCTGAGAAGGGGAACTATTCTTTAGATTATATATATATATATATATATATATATATATATGCATATTTTCATAGATATTCTTACATGCAAAGTAGTTTATAAATTCATTATTCTGAAGATTTTCACTACAACAATGGAAAAAGCATTGTCAGGGAAATTAAATAGTATACACTTTTTGACATGCCACCCAAAACAGAAAGGTTGATATTAATGAAAATCAACTATTCAAATTAAGGTTTACTATTTCATATATCTACTTTTTTATGTCATTTATATAATTAAATTTCAACATAGCAAATGTAACCAGCATACTATGAATGTTTGTTAAAAATTACTAAAACTGAATTATTTTTCCTTACCCCTATTCAACCATTACTAAGATTGGCTAACACATATATCTGCTTCGTGGTTCAGTAGGTGAAGATGATTTCGAACACAGACTATTGTCTTGTTAACTGATCCTAATCTCAATAGGAAAAGTTTTCATTTTTTATGGTAGGATGATCTTTAAAAAATTCTTACTTTCTTATTTCTTAGTTATTCCAACCAAAAACTTAGGCCTAATTCTTGCAGGCTTGAATCATGCCCAACTCAGCTTTTAAGAAAATGTGCTCACTGAAGTTGAAAATTCTAGATTGAAGAATAGATAATACTGATGTACAATTTCAAAACGTTGCTTAAGAAATTGTATAATATTCACTAAAACTGTTGTGCAATAGTTTATTTTTTTCAATTTCAGCCCCTTTTTTCCAATAGCTCAGTCGAGACCCAGCCCACCGCGGCTCCGACTTCAACTCCTGTTAGCAGAAGAGAGAACAGGACTGAGGATCATGCCGTATTAATACTGTGCGTCCACAAAATACCTTTAGTTACATTTTGTAACTTGCCATAATTTGAATTTAATACATTATTTCTCTATTGTTTTTTAGCATTGCTATGTAATTCACCATATTTCACTACAGGTAAAAAATACAGAAACCGTGTCCAAATTATTTTCACATTTTGCAAAATATAATTTAATAGAAAATTTCATTCAAAATTGCTATATTTCTCATTGCTAGTTTCGCTTTTGGCAATAATTGGAATGAAAATAATAGATAAGAAATCATAGCATAAAAACCAAGCATAACACATAAAAACTTTTTTTTAAAGAAAAAACATCGTTGTGAGATTACAAACCAAAATTACTAGTGCTACATAATTCTGTTAGCACTAAGAAAAATCTAAGTTAAATGTTGCCAGAAATCGTAATCACTAAAAGCAAATTTGGTTCTGCATAGATACCTTATGTAAAAGCTGTGATCATTGTTTAATATCTCTAGGTTTGACATCACAATATGAGGTGTGTGACAGAAAGATAGCAATGGTGCGAAATAGGGTTAATGTTATGCCTTCAATATATAAAAAAGTGAATTCGGTAGTGGAAGCATAATGTATATTTTGGTCATCAAACTGTGCTGTACACATGCAATAGCCAATACTGTATTAATTTACTAGGCAGGACAATAATGATTTTCGAATTGGGACTTTATTATGTTTCACCAAGATTTTCATCTATTAATGCTTGTGAGAACGTTCTTAGTGAACCTAAATAATTGCAAATTATTGGTAATTTTTCTTCTTCTAAAGTATTCAATAAATTAATCGATTTCAAATTATTGTAATAATTGCAATATCAATTAATTATTGCTTACCCCTGCCGATAGATTTGAAGCAATGCTTAATATATATGTACTATGTTATCATATCAGCATACATTTCATGAGGAATGGAAACATCTGTGCTCTGTTGAGGAGGGGAACGTTCCCCCAGTTCCCCCCCCCTCTGGGTGCGCCTCTGTATAAGTGGAACTGATAATTACCCTCATAGATTGCAAAGCAAAATGCACATAATCTTGCTGAGTTTTCCAGCGAGGTTTTGACATTTCCATGATAAACAACACTTTTCCAATCTATACAAACAGTTCAAAGTACGTCCCATCCTAAAATCTGGGAAACCAACTTAAGGCCAATATCCCTCATCTGCATAATGTAGCGTTTATTCGAACGTCATGTACATCGAAAATACATCACCTTCTCAAAGAACTTTTGGCCACCAGCTGATCAGTTTTGTTTTAGAAAGTATGACTCCGCCGAATCAGCTGTCATCACTCTTCAAAGTATCTGTAGTGAATACTATCGAAATAAATCTGATTATGTGTGGCCATAGCAATTGATCTCTCAAATGCATTTGACCGAATACCTTATCATCTAATAATTGCGACATGCTCATAATTAACCCGCTATCAAACCATATATTATTAACTGGGTGTCTGAGTTTATGTCAAATCGCTCGCAGATTGCGGAATACAACCGCAGGTATATTATTTACAATGTTATGGTGGGAAAGTAAGTTGATTTTTTATTGCGTATATTTCAAGCGTAACTTGACGACCTGCATATGAATAATGAAATTATTAAAAAATTTAAGTAATTAAACAACTTAATAAATTGTTCAAAACGCAAGACTATAGATAATGCATTTTTATTAAGCCATGAGTCTATTTTGTCTTAACTTAAAAGTTTACTGTAAAAAGGAATAAATTAAGCCTAACAAGCAAATATTTAGCGAATAAAGAACCTATAACAAGAACTGAAATTTCAAGTAAAGCCCGAAAACTAGTTTTTTTAGTTACCCCTTATCTCTATATGCAGGATCTTTTTCACCTACTTCAAAACTGAGGGAATTTAGTACATTTTTAATATAACGACAAAAATCTTATTTTTGCAAAATTTTTAATATTTAACACATAAATTGTGTAAACAGATTTAAACATTCATTGGTCTATGCTATTTTTGCAGAAATAATTGAAAATTTTAGCTTTTACTTGGTTATAAAAAATATAATTGAAGCATGCATATTTACTGTAAATTTACTGTATATTCCATTTTTGAATTTCTAACATAATAATTTGGAAGAATTTCTTAAAAAATACAGTGATTATTGTAATAATTGTGTAATAATTTGTTTACAATGCACTAATAGGATGAGACCCGCCTACTTTTGACGCCAATTTGTTTAATCAATTATATAAATTTCGATGCATTTGAAGAAATCATAGGATACGATATTGATGAAGAGACTGCATTATTTTGTCAGATCATGAAGAATTGCATTGACAGAGGATGTTCAATCATTAACGTTAAAATGACGAATAAGTGTCCCATTTTCATAACTTTACGAATTAGATATTTATGGAGTGAAAAAGTAACTTAATACCTAAAAAACAATTTGGTAGAGCTAGTGATATGCGTGAAAGAATTAATTGACTACGGCATTTTATATAAGTTGCTATTTGTATAGAGTATAGCGTATAACAAACCACTGTTCATAAGCTCACTGGTGAGTTTTTTTTCTATTGTCCGAGCAAATTGATGTAATAAAGAATAGCATATTGAGAAGTCAATGACTTTATTGCACAAAAAGTGTAGTTCTTTTTAGCATTTTATCAACATTTCTGCATTTTACTATCAAAAATATCGCAACGTCGAAAATACCATGGTATTAGAGTTGGTGGGGTATTTTTATTTTATTCATGTCGTTGTTAAGAATACAACTGTTCTCTTTATCAACTTGCAAGCTATCCTTTAAGTAATCATTAGATCAGTGGAAAGCTAATGGATCGATCAATAAGAATTCCATAGATCTGGAATGGATTTAGATCCAAAAAATTCGATTCTTGGGACTGAGATGGGACTCGACTGAGATTAAATCCAATGGGACTAATTGGGGCATTTTCCCATGTAATAATCAACTATCTTGAGCTATTTTGCGTTTACGCAAGTGGATTTCTTTTTTGAAAGGGAAATCTAAAAGAAAAACCACTCGTGCAAATTGTTGAGTTGTTGTTCATGACGTGTCGATGGTTTTTTTGTACTCTGTAGTGTGCATAGATAACTAAATATTATTTAATATTTAGTTATCTATAGTAGTGTGCATTGTTGAATTTCGTTGACATGTAGCTATTTATACAATAGGAAATCCATATAGAAAATGCTAAGTGTAATGATTGCCTACAAATTAGCAAATGGTAATTTCATTTTTAGGTTGCAAAGAGCTATAAAATGGCTGCTTGAATTTTCTCGCTTAGCATTGAAAAATATTTTTAAATTTCAATTAATCTAATGCTATATAAATTTATGATATAAATAAGTGTTTTCATCAGGTGATAGTCAAGTCACAAACCAAACCTCCAGTGTATTGCAGAATATACATTGCAGTAGACCTTTAGTTATTAAGAACATTTGCAGAATCAGGAAAAAGAATCACACTAACAGTTGAGCTGGCATGCCTGTTAATACCAGATGGAATGTATATGTTCGGCCAGCATGGCAAATATGAAGCATATTTCAATACATTCACAAGTTCTAAAATTTCCTGCTGCTTAATGGTATATCATTGACAATTTGGAACTTTCCTCGGTTCAGTAAATTTTATTAACGTAATTATCAATGCTAAGGATTCTAAAGCAATTTAACCTGGGGTACAGCTGATCCCTTATGTATATGAAGTTAAATATCTAAAATTTTAAACAATGCAATTATTAGCATCCGGATAGAAAATTTAGAATGTATGATCCAAATCAATCAGGATGATACAATTAACATTACAGCTTCATATGATTTTGAGTGGTATAAATTGTTTAAAATATTCTGTAATTTTTGAAATTCTTGAAAAAATGTATATAAAAAATGTAGTAACATTTTGAAACGTAATAAGGTCTTGCATAAGCCCAGTGCCACTACGTGTTAATTGCAATTTTGTAAATATGAATTTTTGGAAAAATTGTAGGAAAATATGTTTTCTCTCACAATGTAACCAATGCAAAAAAGCAACGTTTTAATTGATTTCTCTTTTCCGAAAGATTTTAATATCTGATTTATAAGTTAACTGAGTATTTTAATTGTTTTAGATATATCTTGGACTGAAAGCATATTAAAACAAATGAATAATTGAAAACGAATAAATAAATTTGTTTTTACAATCCTAAAGGGATGTAACTGTCGAAGCAATCTATCCATTCGCGTTATGTATTTGTATATTAGTAAAAGTCTATTTATAAACATTTATTGGCTACACACAGGTTTTTTTCTTGGTACTTGATCCGATTTCGACTTGACCCATGCAAAATGTGACCCATTTGATCCATTACCCTTTTCCAATTCTGCACGCTACAATAGCCACAAGTCTCATTTGATTATTCATTTGATATAACACTAACATAAATTCATGCAGGTTCCTGCACAAAGACTTTAGAAATATGTGTCAAAAGCCAAAGTTGCTTTCCTATACTTTCATTTGTGTGACTTCCCAAAGTCTCTATTCTTCCAAATAGCTCAGTAGATCATAAATCTTTTTAACAGAATTATAAATATCATTCACAAAAGTATATTCCTTATCTCCTCTGCATATGATTTTTAAATTTATTGAAAGCCAATGGCGAAATTTTACTTTTTGCGTCTAAGTAATTGAAAGTTTTAAGAATTCCGAAGTGCTTATTGACTCCAAAACGCGTAATAATATTATATTCTGCTTTACAATACGACATATAATTATAATGTAATAAAAATTATTAAATAGCGTGCGTTGAGGAGTAAATAAATTGCTAACATTTGAAATATATAATAAACCAGATTAGAAAACCTAAAACAGAATTCGCTAACGCATAGTCTATATGTCATATGGGAATTGAATAGTTCCGTTAGTCGCTTTCTTTTTATTAGATGCACAACATGAAGTGTTGATCGTGAATGAATACTATATGTTACTCAATCGCAACAAAGTGCATTGCTGGAAAATTTACAACCTCTAGACAAAATTCCAAAAATAAATGTCAAGTGGTCTATTCATAAAGAAGTATTGACTTATGGAAGTAAGATTCAAGCAGTTTAGGGATCACCAATTAAATATTATCTTGAATAGATTTGCTAAATATAAACATAAATAAACATTTCTGATAGTGACAAACTCTGCTAAAATCTATGTAATAGCATAACAAATTTGGGATTTTAGTATGCTGCCTAAGGACACATGAATAGTAGAATAAATTTTAAATCAAGTTTTGCGAATTCAAACGTTTTTATACCAATCCTTTGTGATGCAGCAATCTATAATACTATAAAAGTTAATGTTAATTTACTTTATAGTTGCATGGATTCTGCCAGCCGGTTCAAAATCTTCCTCAATCTGGTTGTTTTTTGCTGAACAACTTTTTAATCTAGTGAATTACCTTGCTCAAATTTGTCCAAAGATAAAATCATAAAAGCTAAAGAGATCATATTTTCAATTTATGAAAACGAAGTTAAGAAGAACTGATTGAAGATTCGAATGCAAAGCTTGCACTAGGGCTTTACTGTTGCCTGGGCCCAACCTGGATCCTTGCCGGAATTAAAGAAGCCTAATCGTGGAAAATTTTCAAAAGACTGATATAGATTTTCGAAAATATTTCAGTCAAACGAGTTGGAATATTGCACAGAAATGCACGCGAATTAACCTAAATGAAGGGAATGCACTATACTTTATAGAAAATGCTTTCAAAGCTAAATTTTTTTTTAGCATCTTGCACTAGTTTTCATAATCTTGTTAGCAGTTTTTAGTGATAATTTCTGGCAGACGCAACATAAGTCTAGCAAAAACAAAAATTGTAGAAATTTGTTTGATAAGATGATATTATTGGAAAAATGCCGTTATTTTAAGTGGGTAAGTCGAATTGGAGCTTTTTCGATAGTTTTCAAAGCGTGTCGTGCTGGTCTTAGAACTAAGTGCTCGTCCCATTTCCATCACTACGAGCAGGAATTTTGAGTCTAAGATAGTATATAGGATTGTTGGGTCTTCAAACAAATTTAGATATATCATGGAATAATCTCTCAAAACATTTTAGAAAATGTTTGAAAACAGCTTAGCATTTATAAAGACTGATAAACATTTTCTACTTTTACTCTTAATTTCAATTTGACTAGGGGTCATGAACCCCTAATAAAATGTTTCCAAATTTTTATTAATTTTATGAATGTATTGTTTTCAATAGATGCATAGTCTTCCAGTTTTTGCAAACCGTATTATATTATTGTTACTGCGAAGAAAACGATGTAAAATACACACGATAATAATATTTGAAAAATTATGAATGAATTCTAATGAATTCCAATATTTTCAAATGCTACAACCAATATTTAACACATTTAAAGAAATTTTCGAATTTTTTTTATTTGATGACGTCATAAAAAATAAGTGTAGTATTAGGGTTCTGAGCATTCGATAGTACTAATGTGAAGAATTTTTGTTCAAAGCTTCGTTTTAATCATAATCCAACCTGGAGCTAGATAAGCGACGATTTTAATTTCTTCATTTGCGCATGTACATACCATAGCAGAAATGCCACAAAGCTAATGAGGTTTATAATTTTGATTTGAAGTCATGTCAAATAAATAGTGATGGGAGTATGTATGAAGTTGGACGATAAATTTGAGTTAACTGATAGGATACGAAGGGAGAAAAATCTTTTTCATTGAGAAATACGATCTCTCTTACTTAGCATTGGGTTTCCATATACATATATTTCAAAATTTTCAAAGTTTATTGCCCCAGTTTCGGATTTTTTCAAAAAATTTAATATAGAAAGTTTGTTACAGAAGTTATGAACTTTTATGTTACTAATACTTTGGGGGCATAGGTATATCAGTTATGTAATTAAATTCGTTTTGCAAGCCGAAAAAATTGTGCAATCTTGCATGCATTTAGCATAAGAACTCAAATTTAGCAAGAAAAGTCAATTGCTCAATCATTTTTCAATGGACTTTAGTTATATATCAAGAATGATAAAATTATTGTAAAAAATCATGTTACCATATTTAGCTAATTGTACAATATTTTATTCTATAGCGGTTATAGTTTGAATACATATACGGCATTACTATCACTAAACCCTCATACTTCTGTAAAATGACTTGGCTTGAGTTATATAATGTGAATGAGAAGTAGTCAGCAAATAATAAAAATACATGGTTCGTTTAATATACTAGCTTTGTTGAGGTGACATTTAGTTTATGTGACTTCTATTCTGTTTATCTAGTTTCATTCCTATGTGTAACTCGTTTGATCTACATATTCCATATTTAAAGCCAATCAAAATAGGTTTCATTATTAACAATAGAATCAAGGGCGTTTTTTAATGCTTTATCTATCTTTAAAACTTTGCGTAGGCAATTAATGAAATGCGAACGAATGGTTAAGTTTGGAATAGCAATTAAACCTTTAATAAAACTCGAATAAAACTGTCGACGATAAATAAACGATTAAAGTTCGGATATATTGAAAAGCTCTAATTTAGGGATCTATTGGAAGATGAGCCTTGTGACATTTACGCGACGCTAATCAATTTACTAGTACTGACAAGGTAACGTCCGTGGCCCAGTTTTGAGCTCTCTTCTGGATTTAGTATATCTTAATGGCAATTCCGGTATGTTTGTTAATTCTTATATATAACAATATTCCTTATTATTATTAACTAAATAAATTTAATAACAAATATGTTCATTCACCTTTTAATAAACTTTGAATTTTTATTGCTGTATAATAAATTACGAATTTAATATACGTTCTATAACAATTGAAATATTTAAGTTTTCAATTAGTTTAGTTGATTTTAAAATACAATTAAATGAAAGATTTATAAACCGTCATTTAAATTTTCTTTAAACTTCAAATTAAAAAAATAGTATTTCTCATATTAATAACGCAATACTTTTGCATTCATGGATCAATGATTGTTTTTATCTGAATAGAACTAGAAGTTCGCACATATTGTTTTCGGCTATAATAATTACCTCGCCGGGGTTTATTACCAAAATTAATATTGTAATGTACGAATAGGCTCAAATGAATAAATCACTTGGCAACGCATCGACATTATAGCTGACCGGCCCTAATTTTAATACAAAGTCGAACCTATATATATATTTCGTAATAATAATAATAATAATAATATATGATTTAGTGGCTTTAAATTTCCCACCACATGTTTGACAAGTTTAAGTTTAATCTACACTTCCCCTTGAAGCCTAAGTTGCTGGTTTAACTTCACAAGAGAAGCCGTCCATGCTTGAGATTTTAAATAAAGACATGCTTTCCAATATATTTTTTCTCGTGTCAGTATTTATCAATTATACGTGTATGAGATGAATAATTTACATTGCACACTGTTCAATGCTCTTTGTGGTAATCAATACACTTGAGAGTGTATGCTAGTCAAAGAAATATAACTTGATTCATTAATATTATTTCCAACCTAAAATAGATATTTTTCAATAAATATGCCTTAGAATTTCTCCAAAAAACAAGCACAGCCAAACGTTAGTGTCGAAGCAGACTGGTCACCAGGCACTGGCGTGTCGACCAGCTTTCACTTTTGACTTATAAATCTGTTATTTGAGTTCAGTATAGGGGCCATAATTAATCTTAAGTGAATATTAACCAAATTACTATCTTAATCTCAAACACCCTGTTGCATCTTTGAATTCACTAACCCTTTTATTTACTTTTTCAGGGAATTTTCCCCAAGCCTATTATAAAATTTGGAAATTATTAAATTTGGACACATGAATGGGCATGTGTACTTCTCAGTTATATTGAAATTTTGTGCTAAATGTCTTTCTGTGTTTGACGCGCGCAGACGCGAATTAATGATGGAAATGAAAGAGGAGGGCGTTCTATATCCAGTGATGCTTTCAGATTTGAGATTTCTTTATTTTTTAGTGAGTTATAAGCGTTTAAAATTTTATTATTTAAACCATCACAAATTGTAAAATTGCATATATTATTTATGGTTAAACGATGAGCATCCAAAATGATATATTATAAACATAATATCCCATTGTGATTTTATCATAATTTCAAAATTTTTGTGTCATATATAAGATATGCATTAATAAAGGAATTTTTCGGCCTGGAAAACTCAAATTCAAGTGCGGTTTAATAATTTATAAATGAGACAGTAGTGCCAAGATAATGAAAGGAAAAAATTACTATTTTAAGAAACACAATTTCGTAATTAATAGTCTACAGAAATTCTGTTTTAATTTACATAAACGAAATCTTCCCAATATTTTTCGCCAACTAAGCCCCGATCCCGACTCACCTCTATCCGTGCTGAGGTTAATTTCACCCCACCTCTTTCTGGAATATTAAGTACACTTGAACATTTTTTATGCAGTTACTATCTTAAATTTACGCAAGTTTGATTTGATTAAATGATAATATATGATGACTATGAATGGGTCAGGATATGTTGACTGTTGACATATTTCACCCTAAACCAAAATTCAGTTAATAATTTTGACACATACCAACCAAAGTCCTATTGAGTTTTAGTGTATTTGATCCAAACCAAAATTATGCTGATATACTTTAGTTTTGTACAATGTTATATTTTGCTGATTTTTTTAATTTGTTATGATTAGTTACAGAGTTGGTTCGTCGATGAAATCCGGTTTGACCATTTTCAAATTTTATGTATCATTTCTCGACAAGAAGATTCTCCAAATCTGTTTCATTAAATATATGCCCTTTATGCTATTATAACTAAATTCTGTAACTGACAGATATATATATATNTACATATGATTAAAAAATTGATATCAAATCAGGAGAAACACATTTTTCCAAAGCGTTAAATGTTCTAAGCAAAAAAATCAAACATGTTTTTTTGATAATCTCTTTTTGCAAATTTTAAATTAAACGTCAGTATTTGGAAAGCTTTTTTTGATAAATAATATTAACAATATTAACAAATGTATATCTACATTTGTTTTTTCCATAAGTCCTCGCGCATTTTCCTTAGGTCCCAGGAGCATTTACCCCATTGGATTTGGTTACAGTCCCATAACATTTTCGGGTCTCGTAATCCCATTGTTCCCACGACATAGTAAATCCCATGTGACTAGACAGTCCCTCAGAACCCTAATTGCAAGGCCGGTAATTTGCTCCCACTTCAAGTCTTCACTTGAAAACAATCTGTCTCTTTCACAGATTCACCCTGGCATTGCTGATTTACATGATAAATAGCTACCAACATTCAGTTATTATCGAAAGCAAGCTCTATCTTCATATTACTCCACGAGGACGTTTAATGAAGATCACCCAGTAGGGCTCGTATTCTTGGCATCTCAATGTCCCGAATCCTACGATTTTTGAAATTTATTCTGGATTTAATCCCGAGTCTTTTTGGGATCTAAAAGTGATTAATCAAAATCCTCTACCAATATGTTGATTTATTACCCGAAATTTCGTGTTCAGCTATTAAAGCAAAGAACCTTGATAAACTTATTAATAATCTAATGAAAAATGGCTATCCACAAGAATTAACAAAGTGATAAATACTAAATTCATATACAATAGCAATAAGCAACGAAGTGAAAAAGAAAAAACAAAGATATTTTAGACGTTACCTTATATCAAGAAGAATGTCATACCATTAAAGAAACAACTAAAAATGTTAAACAAAGATTATTAGCATCAAAAATTTGTCCAATATTAACATCGATTAAAGCACAAGATATTTTCACAAACAAAGATAAAGTACTCATTGATTTGTCATCTGGACTAGTCTATATTTAAAACTGTGATGAATGCAATTATTCATTCATCAGCGAGACCAGACGGCATTTAAGCACGAGAATAGAAGAACATATGCGAGGTCATCTTAATTCACAAAAATATTTTTACATGCACCCCAATCAAAAAGAAAATTTTAAAACGATCATTAAACGTCCAGAAACAAAAATAGCGGAAAATATTGCAATTAAATAATTTGAAAAAACCTTTAATGAACAAACAAAAGGACATTAGCAAGGTAAATATATTTTAAGAAAGAAGGAAAAAATAGGGGTTAATTATTATTTATCTTGAAAATGACAAATTAGAATGTCGCAACGCGTTGATAATAAAAGATTTTATACTCATTATTCAAACATATTTAGTCTTAAGAGTCTTTCATGTTCATATATATATAATTCTAGTAACTCGCTACATTATATATATATAATATATATATATATATAATATATATAACATTATATAAATGCAAGTATTTTATATTTATTCATTTTGCAATATTTGTTTTTATAAAATAAATTCAAATGTTCATAGGACCATTAAATATTGAGTTATTTCAGAAATGCTTTTGGGGCGACCTCTTAAACTTATTATATCTTGGTGAAATCTGGCATCTGGTTCTTTTTGGTAGCAGACAAAATTTAGTCATGTGTAGATTAAAAAAGCAAAACTGTTTTTCATGGGCCACCCAAATATATATATATATATATATATATATATGTAGCGAGCTACTAGAGTTTTCTGAAAAATACCTATCCAACATAAACCTTGCATATTACTAAAGACTATAATATCTATAACTGTAAGGCTCTTTTAGTCATTTTTACAAAAGTCTAAAGTATACTTGGATACAGTTTTACAACAGCAAGAGTCTTCTATGCAAACCACAAAATTAAATGATATAGCATAGCCATCATAAAATATGTGACGTAACAATTCTATAAGCATTGCTTAATAGTAAGAGAAGTGTGCGCACTGCAATATTTTGCCTCGCGGTGCTAAATTTGGAAGTAACACCAAAATGTGTGCAGTAAGTATAGTATAGCAAATGGATAAATAGTGAAATTATAATTAAAACTGTATTCACACAAATCGAATAATTTAAAAGGTAGGAGTCTACAACTACAATAAGAAAATTACTCTATATATTTGTGTTTAATAAATTACTTTATTATCGAATTTATTTACTTAGACATTGTTTCTTATCAATCGAATTGTGATGTGGTGTGTTTGCCGGTACAATTAATATTTCCAAGTGGCACGATTTTAAAAAAATGAACCAGGCACAGCTCTATTCTCTAGAACCTAGAACTGAAATATTCAACGAAAGTCGCCATTGCTGTATTATGTTCGAAAAACATTATATACTCTTGCAAACAACAAAATATTGAGAAAGCTAACATGAACAAAAAAGCTTCTGACGCCGATATTCATCAATGAGGAGCCGATTTCAGCGTAATGACATAAAAAACCGACCTAACGCGATAAGCAGATAATTTCTCGTCAATGCTCAATTAAAGATAGGAAAATACAATGTTCTCTCTCCAATTAAAAAATTTTCTTTCACCGAATTATTCAAGTTAATGGTTTATCTATAGCTCAGGTCAAAAAAAGTGGCGCGGATAAACATATATATTTCACAATAGTAAACCATTATAATCAAACAAAAAACACACCAACAGAAAGGTAGTTAAGTCAGTTATCCGATGCTGGTAAAGCCGAGTTGACAAATCCCCTGAGTGCAGCTGCACTCATTAAATTTATTAAATTGACTCTCATTTCGGGAATGATTTGATTCTGCGATTAGAGGATATAACTCTTCAGTTGATCCAAATTTTGTGGACCTTTCTGCTCTACAAAGTCTTTCATTATCTGGCATACATTTTCTATCGGCGTAATATTCCGGGGAGTTAGGTGGCCACTGCATTAATTGGATATTCTTCTCTTTGAAAAATGTTTTGTTTGTCTCGATGTGTGTGGTGTGGCACCGTCCTGCTGTAATATCCAACCGTCTGGATAAAAGCAATCTGCAAAGGTTAAAAACTCTTCAATAATACCGCAATATTTCCAACTATCAATAGTCCCTGATCCTTCAACTATTGTCAGGTAAAACGCTCTGCAGGAAATAGCTGCCCAAACCATAATTTTTGATGAAAATTTGGGTAAGCCTTTGAGCGGCATTTGACCGCCTTCTGAACTCCAAACTTTAACAGTGTTTCTATGTAGCTAGAATAAAGACTCGTCTGTGAGAAAAACATCTTCGAATGTGTATTCCCGCCAGGGATTAATCGAGATTAATCGGATGTATTAATCTATCGTGCTGGTCAAGTAGATTAGATTAATCGTAAACAGCGTGCTCGATTAATCTAGATTATTCTAATTAAGTTTATGCTTATGCATTCAGTTACGTGTTGTCATTTTCGGTTTAATCTTATCTATGGCCACTATTTTCGTGTCATGTTTTACAAAAGAAAACTTCACCACTGGACATAGAAGAAGAGCCTGATGATTAGGCATCTAAAATACTTAGGAAGCGTCGGATGTCGCCTAAATCTATATATGAGGATCCTCGATTTTATCACGCCAACTTCTAATCAGGTTGAGAGACTGTTCAGCAAATCTGGTTATGCTCTATCTGATTACCAAAATCCTTTATAACCCCTCAACTTAGAGATCCAAATATTTCTTTACCCTAACAAGCACATGTGGAGTAAAATTACTTCAGGAAATAATCTCAAATAACAATAATAGTTGATATTTTCTACTTTGAATATCTTTCAATTTATATATTGTATTTTGAATATTTTTAATTAGAAGTAGATTAACGACGATTAATAGCGATTATTAATCTCCTGGCAACAACGATTACGATTAATCTATCGCCAAAAATTTTTTTCATACGATTAATCGCGATTAAAATCTAACGATCCCTGATTCCCGCCATTGTTGCGCAAAATACAGGCGCTTTTCTTTGTGGATTTCAGTCAATAACGGAATTTTTCGAGGTCGTTGGACAGTAGATGTACTAACTGCCTCCCAGACAACTCACGAAACCGATAATTAACATTTTAGGCCGATGCCATACGCCTGTTCACTGCTATGCCACATAAACGCCGATGATCGTTGGCATCCAATTTTGGGGGTCTGCCAATTCCAGTTTTTCTTGTGAGGCGTCTTCCGGTGCGTAAAATTTTAAAACAACATTGGAATGTCCGCAAAGGCATATTGGACAAATTGAACAATTCATTTTTGTTCTTCGCACGGTAAAGAAAATCGAGTGCATCACCCTTGTTTTGAAAATCATCGAATGTGACCAAAATTAATTATTATTTTGTCACTACCACCTGTCAATTACCTGTCAACACTTGATTAACACGTCAACCTGACCACTGTGATCGTTACCATATAAAAAGTATAAATAATGAATACCCCATTCGTTGTCAAAGAGGAGCTATCAGCTTTTTTAAAACACAGTGAAGACTGCTATTTGAACCACTTTTTTGACCTATAAGCTATACAGTATTTAAATAATTGGTAATTTTCTTTGTACGGACAATGAAATATATGTTCTGACATGTAATAATAACCATGCTATTCCAGGTTATCTATTGGATCACAAATTTTGAAATTTAATCTCATTTTCTTATTTTCGATTAAGGAAAATTACTGCAATTCTCATCAAATCACTACAACATTTAATTATTGTGTTATATGAGTCAATTTATCTTAATGAAGCGATGGTCTGCACTACTAAATTCAGTTCAATTTCATTGATTGCTGTCAATTAATTGTCCGCTTTGATAAAAGTTCACCTTCGTTTTTGAGACTTTTTTTTCCGCTTTCGCTTTCTTAAACAATTAACCAATTTCCGTTTTGCGTGCCAATGCCCCAAATATGATTTAGCTAGATATGCCACAAATCAAAGTAAATAGTGTTCTTATAAGCTAATACATCTATTTCGTTTAATGCAACATTTTTAAAAATACACAATTTTCGAGTAATGAGCAGTGAAGTCTCTTAGGTTGATTATTCAAAACAAGCCAACTGCAGGAAAACATTCTTTTAATAGCAGGCGTTCTTGCACTAACGGAAAACGTAATATGCCATGCCATTCAACTTGTTGTTATATTGTTCCACCAAAAATGAACAATTTCAAATTTTATTCGCTTTTGGTTCTTATAAATTGCTTTCGCTTCGCTATGTTGCACCTTTCGCTTCTCTTTGTCGCGCAAGCGAGTAATTCACTGGTAACAATGCAATCTTTATAAAGGAGCTCACTTTTATTAAACTATTCTTAACTTGCACAAAAGAACGAGTTTATTGGAATTCTGCCAACGAATTCATTAATTCCTTAATTTATAAGCAACTTGATTTTTTCATTAGTTAAGCTTTATTAGAAGGATGATAAATTTAGACGGAAGACTATTTTAATATACAATTTTATTTCGCGAATTAAGAACTAAGGACATACCCAACATTGTGGTATTATATATCTCTTTGATCTGAACCACAAAATCTAAAATTTCTATGCAAAATGTAATTATGTAAAGCATTATATAACCTAATGTTAAATATTATATTAGCTTTTCTAATTCTAGTAAAAATCACTAACATATGTCTTGTTATATTTTAATACTACATAATAACTGACGTTATGATAATTCAAGTATCTTAAATTTTATATAGAAATAATAAAGACCGGTAAATATATTTGCATGTTAATTGACTTATTGTAAAACGTATATAAATTATTGACGATTATTGAACAATGCAAAGTGAATTTTATTAAATTTTTGTTAATTCAATTAAAATAAACCAAAATCTTTTAACGCTGAATAAAATTAAGAACGAGAAATAATGTTACAAAAATTATTTTCAAACATATATGCATCATTCTTTACAGCGGATATTTTTCAGGTATTTTTAATTATTATGCAGACGCTGAATATGTACATAATATTTTTTTCTGAAAAACAATTCAATTTAAAATACCCCGTTGTTTTTCTTGAAATAATAGTTGCTATTCCTTGGATGTTTATGCTTAGGCACAAATGCATTGGCACTGCACAAGGGTTACACGAGTTCCTTGAAATTTCTAGTACCATGCTCCCATGTCGTTTCAAAGCACAAAATATATTTTGGACAAAATTGGCAAAAAAAATTTGAGTAATATTTAAAGATTCAAGATTCTATTTTATGAAGTGTGATTTTACCAAGTATGACAAAACTGCTCTCTTAAGAGGCTCCAAAACCGCAGCTAAGATGAGAAGGACTCAGTTTTGATGATTATTTGTTTATTTGCTCTATTTAAATCTAGTTAGAAAAAATGTTTTCTTTCTTATAAATATAGGCACTTCCCCCACTTTCAAGAACGGTCTAAGTATTATATCAAATGGAGAACTTTTTATCCAGAAATTACTCATTGTATCTTTAAAGATACAAAACCGAAAATTTAGTCTCTCAGTGTATAAAATAATTTAAATTTTTGGTTTATTAATTGTTACTAGAAGTTCGCAAACTTCCAAATATAATTATGCTGAAATTTGCGCAAATTGCTGATAATCCCTTGGCAGTGAACAGATTAATTAGGCACATGACCACATTGCTAATAAGCATCGTGCATGATAAAGGTTTCACGCTGTTATAAATTAAGTGTTAATCACAAAATGTTTCTGATGTATAAGCACATTCTTCTTGGTCTCCTTGACATCAAATCGTAAACTTACATTATCATGTTAGAATTAAACTTCATTTATGGTTTTGTATCTTTAAAGATACATTGGACATTTGCGGGTTTGTTGTCACAAAGTAATTATATGCATTTGACTTTGAAATGGCAAGATGGAACTGAAAATACTGTTTCAATACATGACATACTATTGGCTTTGGAAGTTTGTAAAGATGTTATATGGCTTCCAGACCCAAAATGGGAAGGTAAGATGATGGCTATATATACTCTCTCACGAAGGAAACCCTTGTAAAATGGCCAAATGTTGCACCTGATAATATCCATATGTATGAAGATTTATGGGTGAAATGTGTGAAATTGATACAAAAATGATGTAAAAGTCAAATAAAAACTTTTTTCTTAAGTGCAAACTTTATTTTGTGTATATCAGAGCGATCATGTTTTTATGATTTTCATTCTCATTAAATTAAATTTTTTTTCTATTTTTTTATTTAAAAGTAAATACATGTATACATATAATCAGTAACAAATTTGTAACAATCAATACGCAAACTACAACTAAAACAATCAATAGTATTTTCACAAAACTGTTTCACACAAATGCCCAAAGTATCTTTAAAGATACAAAGCTATAATTCATACATATAAACATATTTTTTTCTAATTTTGTCAAAAAAAACGAAAATAACAATTAATTAGTCATGATATGATGGGTAATTTAGGGGTGATTATTGCGATTAAAAAATGTTTTCCAAAAATGTCTGCTTCCCATCAATAAACCTCATACATCATTGAAATTTTATATAACTTACAAAATATATAATAATCGTTTTCTAATATTTTTCGGGAAAAATTTGAACCACGCCAGTTTAAAATTTTTAAAGAAGCCGCCTGTATAAATAGGTCCAGCACTTGTATATATTTAAACGTCTAACGAAATTTCCTTTACAACATAAACTAATAATATTCGCTAACCTAATAAATTTGCCGCAACATTATCCTGTCACATCACAGGGAAATTTATTATCAAACCGCAGAGCAGACAAACATTTACATCACCTGTGCTCTAATTCCTACTCCAGTTCTTTCCTCCACTGCTCATAGCAGAACATCTTTTACAGTTCATACACGACGTGGTATTTTAAATTTTGATTAAAATTTCTTTAAGAAATATCCAGGCTTTGCATTCGACCCACTTTATAAATAATTAATGCTCAATAAGAATCAATCTATAAAAAAATTATATTAAAACCTAGAAAAACCTTTTTTTTATTATTGATATTTTTGACACCATCTAAAACTGAATTTATGACGTACATAAATATACATGCATATTGCGGGTCTAGGATAGTGAATATTGAGTATTTTTAAAATTTAAGTTAATATCATTCCAAAAATAAATTCTTGTTATCCCAGCAAACTATCACTTCTTCAGCCTTGTGAGCCTTCGATGTAGGTAACTTTTCTACTATTTTTGTACTGAAGGTTACCATTTTTTAGTTCTTGGTTTACTGTTCTGGTCTGGTGTAGAAACTTTGAGTTTTAAATTACTTTAGTAGTTCCTATGTAACATTCGATGTTGTCTCTTCTGATTCCTTTAATGTCTCCTTTATTATTTTTACCCGTAGAGTGAACCTTCTTTGCCATAAGTTGTAATAGCATGGGCAGAACACTTCAAAAGTTTTGAAGCTCTAGGTATTTAAGTAATTGTTTTAAATAGTTCACAATTATACCAAGTATATATTCCATCAAAACAGAATGCTTGCTCATTGTGAATGATTATGATTTTGCCTGATGCTGTCAGAAGTAGAAATTGGGAACCGGTACACGAAAGCACCTGACCCGATTTCGGTTGAGTCTAGTTTGGGTATTGAAAGCGGGAAAGCTCAGCAAAGCCAAGATTGATTGATCAAAAAATTACTGATGTTAATCACCACTTAATTTGTCAAGAACCCGAAACGTTAATTAACACCAATGATTGGCCAGGATTCCTTTGTTAGAAAAGGACTTGATTGGAGAAAGACCCAAGCGTTAGATATTGGGAATCAAAGTCTATTTCGAATCGGGCTCGTGTAAAATATTTTCTGGTAAGGTCGAGTTTGGATAATGAATATTCTGATCATGTCGGGTTCATGCTAAATCCATATTGTCACTCTCTAGTCAGAAGGTAAATGTTCATGAGAAACACTTACTTGAGTGAATGGTAGCATGACTTCACATTAAAATTTGTTTGGTCTTGAAAATATATGATTTCCTATACGCTGTCCCTCATCAAGAACCTTGTTGTAGACATTTTACCCCAGTTCCTCCTACGATGTAATTGGTTTGCAAAAATGAGGCATAATTTGTTATTGTTAAGTGTTCAAACAATTAACTTTATGGTATATATAAAAGTAGCTAATAGTTTTTCTAATTCGTTTCATGTGATGCATGGATTACTAAATAGAAGATGGATTGGAAGCTGAATTTTAGCAAAACCAAACGGGGTCCGATGTGCTAACGCTGAGCATAAAAAATGGAGGTGCATAACATAAATTAACTTCCCCATTTAATTATTCACAGATATTTTGTAAGAATTAATGTATTCTAAAATTAGCTTTTAAATATTTTTGAATGTTTTTAATGAAATTTAACTAATCTAATTATGCATGTACAGTGTAATAATGCAAGAAAAACCATCATTTACAATCATAACATATTTCAAAAAAAATAGAATGAGTATTTACAAACGGCTACATAAAAATCCACATCAAAATTTTCTTAGTTTTCTTGCAGTACAAGAAGTTTTCATATGCGGTTGGAAATCACTCATTAAATTTCTGCAAAAACAAGTGAAAATTTTCTTTAGGAAGAAATTGTAAGTACGACAATTGCTACAAAATGAGGTGATGAGAAAATTGTAAACATCCGATTCCAACAATAATTTTGACATTAAAGATTCAAATACATCGAAATGATTATTAACTCTCAAAAATGCACGCTTTATGTCACTATTTTGAGTAAGATTTTCCATTAAACTATAGGCAAATGCAACCAGCATATAGGCGAATTCAGACGGTACCTTAAGCGAACCACGATCAAACTTATCAAATACGTTAAGTATATCACTATCAATCTCCATTTCACTTCCATCTGTAAACAAAGAACAGCACGATGAGCAAACATTTAATTGGTGAATTTTGTAAACACAAAATCCACTGATGTAATAAATAACGTGAGAATATTCTTGTGGAATATCAATGGAAATTTGAATGGATTCACACAAGGTTGAAATTTCGTCAACAATTTCTTCTGAATTATCATTGTTTTCTTGAGAATTCAATGAGAATACACCACTTTTCAGCATAAGAATAGTTCTGATTTTTCTCTCACTATCATTGATGTTTTTTATGGATAGATAGTAGTTCGCACCATTTGACTGGCAATACCAAGCAAAGCTTTTTTCAAGTGCATCACTATTTAACTGACCAGTTAGCACATAATTAAATAATTGCTCGTTAATCAAATGCTTGATAAGGTTGGCCAATACTGAGCAAGTGATAGAAGTGGCAGTAAAAGTTTGCTTAGAAAATCCTTTAAGACCACTATGTTTCCAGGTAACTAAATAATCAGAACACGTTTCTAAATAAGAGCATTGCCACATCTCTGATTTAGACACATAACGACAAAACTTATCTGATTTCACCGTACGTTTAATACCTTCCAAAGTTCCGAAATTTTCTGCAAAAAATCGAAGTATCCTTAAAATCAGGGTAGAGAGAATATGCCCATAAGCCTATAATTGTCGATTCATGAATGATTGCCAATGCATGCTTTACAGAGGTTCTTTGCAATGAATTTGTATTAATGTTCACAATATTCAACTTATATGCCAATTTCAAGGGTTTATCCTTTTCCAAGCAAAACAATTTCTTCACATGTTTAAAACTTGGCACAATTGCAGGGATTTCCAAAGAATCACATTGAGGCACCTGGAGTTCTTCATAATCAATTAAGTTGTAAACCATTTTTTAATGAGATGTGTTGGATCGAAATATGCAAAAAACGGTTTTGAATGATCAAGTGGATGTCGCAGTTGAGAAATTCCGTTTTCGTTAACATAAGAATGCTTTATCTTTAGCTCATCATAAAAGCATTTATTTACACTTAAGTTATCAAAAACACACCCAACAATATTTAAGTATGGAGTAGTAAGCTTAAGCATGTCCATGAAGTTATCAGTCAAAATAGATGTGTCAAGCCTATCAATGGCAAAAATACCAATTACATCTGAATAAGTCGTTGAACAAGATTTTACCATAAATGGTAAAACCGTTTTTGCCAGCATTCCATCTTGAGTCAATCCATAAATTTTGCCATTCCGGTATTATAGCCTTTTTGATGAAGTAAACAATTCCCAACTTTTTTTTAAATAACTTGAAACTTCATCTTTGGGGAAATATTTCTACTGAGTTTTTGAAGAGTTCGGCATGATGGTAATATAAAAAAATTATTTAATTGATTGTAAGCAGCAGTGGAAAAGGAATGGACAAGGGATGCAAAAATTAACAAAAAAGTAGAATATCTGCGACGATTCGGATGGGAGTCCGTTAAATCCATTTGCTCCATGAAAAATGTAAACATATTAGACTTTTGACCACTATAATCTGAGTCTTGAGATAAATAATCTAAATTCTTTTTTAATTGAGAAGTATGTACACTTTCAACAGTAATTTCATAATTGTTCATGTAAGCCAAAATGTTAGATAGATCACTAAAACTGTGAATAAGTTTATGGTTTTGAATAACATTTGAGAGTGTTGGTTCATGTCCATCCAAAAATTGAATTTGAAATGTAAGATCGTCGTTAATTTTAATAGCACTTTTATATGTAATCAAACTTGAACTGTTTTCAAAGGGAAATATTACTAATACGGTGTCTGATTTGATAATAGTAAGAGCATCACTTGGGATATGAACATTTTGAGGAATCCCACTCAACAGTAAATTGAACGAATTGACAGAATCCAACTGGACAAAGTCAGATATTTTTTTCGTTAGGCGTTCGTTTTTTTTCGTCTTTCTGGATCTATCCTTAAGTGTGCGAAATCTACCTCCGAATGAATTAAATTCAGTATCAGACATTTAATCATAAACATATACAAATCATAAGATTCGTGTACCAATTATCATTATTTATTAAATACTTGTGTAAAATTATATTTAAACATATAATAAATGTGAATAAACAATGTATATTCGGAATTTGAAATGAAAATATTGAAAAGTAAGTACAAAGCGCCAATAGCTAGTGAAAAATTATAAAGCGCCAATATATACTAAAAGTACAAAAAAAATTGAAATTCGATTTTTTTGCATTAAGTATTATAGTTGCAAAGAAAGACTGAATGGCAAAATACAGTAAGGAATTTTAAAAATTGGCGCTTTGTAATATGGTAATTTCAGAAATTTGGCGCTTTGTAATTATGAGGTTCAATTCCCATATTACAAAGCGCCTATATCTATATATATATANTGATAAATGCAAATGGCTTGGATATAAAGACACTGCCAGAAACAGGATGGTGTGATCATTTTATCCTATTAACATTAATATGTTATTAATTACTACCCCATGTCCAATTATTGCTTACTGATGCTATGCTTTTTGAATTTTTTTCAAAATTTATCAGAAACTTTAGATTAAATCTAATGTCGGGGTTACTCTACCAGTCGACAGACTGAAGAGTGTGTGTCAACAGATCAAAATCCGGAACTACCCCTAGAAGTGTACCGCTAAGGCCGGTTTAATCATGCTTGACCTCTGGCGACCCCTGGCACGCAGAGTGCTGATCTGTGTTGAGTCTGATCAGCAGGAGTGAAGCCGAAGGCCTGAGCTTCATGAGAGGGTTGCGCCTCTCCAGCTTTCGCCAACCAAGGCTACTAACTGGTTAACTCGTGAGCATCTACTGTCCGCACTAAAACCCATGACAGAGCAAGGCTCTCTCATAGGAAGGCACAGCAAATGCTGGCCAAGGCCTATCTAGAGGCCAGAGACAGAGAAAAATCTCTGTATTACTGCCCTCGTAGACGCACTCTACGACTCTGGGCACCAAGCAGCAACTTAATGCTAGACTACCAGACAGTCTCACATCATCATTACCGCCCCCACATGCGCATAGCACACATGGCGGCACCTTCTTATACCCTATTGCTTAACGTCCACTCTTGGTTCGGGACTCCGCAAAGGGACGCGCCCGTCAAGTATTAGCTCAGCACCACCTTTTGGCTTTCGCCTTGGAAGGTAGCTTCTCCAGGAACCACCGCGAGGAGGTTACTCTCTAGGACGGTTCAGGCACGAGGGCCCTTTCGGTTCCCAAAACGAATGTACACTTTCTTACACTTTCATAATTTTTAGGATTGGCCGTACCTTGAGAAAACCTGTTCCCCTCTGAAATATTCGTCGCTTCCGGTTTTGTTTTGTTGTTAACATTTGACGCTCTTAATTAAAAAATGTAGTAGTACAGCAGATTTCACATCTGCAACATGAGATAATTATCTATGGTCAAGTGGGAAAGGCTATTGAGATCACTTTGTATATGAGTTGAATCGTTAGTTGCTAGTTTTTTCATCTAAAATGACCTGTTTAGAAAATAGTAGTACAATGAATTGAGCATTAGTTTGCCCATCATGTGACCTTTGACATTTTCTTTAACTTCTTACTGATTCGATAGTAGTGATGTGCGGATGCGGGTACTAGCCAGTTTTACCCGCTGGGTACATGCAGGTGCGCATAATTATTGTTGGGCACTCGCGGGTACTTGTCTGCTTTTCATTCCACACAATGTGTATTTAACTCTAAACAACCCAGACATTTTATCCAATTTGTAATGATCTCTATACAAATTTTAAAGAGCTCATAGTAGTGAATATGAAAAATTACAAATCGAAGCCTTAAAAAAATGCAATTGTGGAGTATCTGAGATCACTAAAGAGCTGAATAGATCTAGAGAGGTAATATATAGGTATTTACGTGATCCTGAAACGTATAGGAAGATAAAAGCTACCGGAAGACCTAAAATGTTAAGCCCAAGAGATCAACGGTTACTTATACGCAAAGCTTGTAAGGGTAAAAAGTCGGCAAAAAAGTTGCATTATGAGCTTGGTTTATCATGCAGTGTAAGTACCGCACAAAGGGAGTTACAGAATAGTGATATTTTGTCTTATGAAAAACGAAACGGAAAACTAAAGCTCACCAAATGGCACAAGAATAACCGCCTAAACTGGGCAGAAGAAATGGTTGACTTTGGTAGCCAAAATTGGGAAAAAAACGATATTTACGGATGAAAAAAAATTCAACAATACTATTGGAGGGATCTACGTTAGGAAAAAGAAATATTCTCCAAGCGGCAATTCGGAGGTGGTGGATTCATGATTTGGGCTGGCTTTAGTTCAAAAGGAAAAACGGAAATAGTCTTTGTAGAAGGCAAACAGAATTCAAGTAAGTACATTGATAGAATTTCTGAAGATCTGCTTCCGTTTGCGCATCTTCAAGATGGTATAAAATTTGTTTTACAACAAGATTTGGCAACAAGTCATAATTCTAAGGAAACAAACTCATGGATTTCGGAACAAAATAATGAATTAATGGAGTGGTCATCAAGGTCTCCGGACTTAAACCCCAATGAGAACCTCTGGGGATCTCTAAACCGTCAAGTTTATAAAGGAGGAAGGCAATTTNGCCCAAGAGATCAACGGTTACTTATACGCAAAGCTTGTAAGGGTAAAAAGTCGGCAAAAAAGTTGCATTATGAGCTTGGTTTATCATGCAGTGTAAGTACCGCACAAAGGGAGTTACAGAATAGTGATATTTTGTCTTATGAAAAACGAAACGGAAAACTAAAGCTCACCAAATGGCACAAGAATAACCGCCTAAACTGGGCAGAAGAAATGGTTGACTTTGGTAGCCAAAATTGGGAAAAAAACGATATTTACGGATGAAAAAAAATTCAACAATACTATTGGAGGGATCTACGTTAGGAAAAAGAAATATTCTCCAAGCGGCAATTCGGAGGTGGTGGATTCATGATTTGGGCTGGCTTTAGTTCAAAAGGAAAAACGGAAATAGTCTTTGTAGAAGGCAAACAGAATTCAAGTAAGTACATTGATAGAATTTCTGAAGATCTGCTTCCGTTTGCGCATCTTCAAGATGGTATAAAATTTGTTTTACAACAAGATTTGGCAACAAGTCATAATTCTAAGGAAACAAACTCATGGATTTCGGAACAAAATAATGAATTAATGGAGTGGTCATCAAGGTCTCCGGACTTAAACCCCAATGAGAACCTCTGGGGATCTCTAAACCGTCAAGTTTATAAAGGAGGAAGGCAATTTGATAACGTGGAAGATTTAAAGAAAGAATTACTAGCAGAGAGGAGCAAAATTGACCAGAAATATCTGATCACATTGGTAAAATCTATGAAATATCGCTGTTTAGCAGTTATTAAAGCTAATGGAGGAGAAACTATATATTGTATTTTGATATTTAAATAAGAAAATTTTACATTTAAATGACTTATTTTGTTTTGGAAATTGGGGTGTCTACATATTTTTGTCTCTATGAAAATAAATCTTTTATTTGATTTTTCTAAAAAAGTAATCTTTGTTTGAACTGAAACTATCTAGAGGTAATGCACTATGGTTTTCTATGATTTTGGGCTTAGTTTGAGCCAAAACGGGTTCCTATTGGGTGAAAAAAGGAGAAAAAAAATAGGGTGTCTACAAAAATATATATATATATAAATCGGGGTCATTCAATAACGTTGACAATAATCACTGATTACATGTGTAGGTTCTAAGGCTATATTTATTAGTTGAAAAGGTCTGTTACATGTAACCCATTTTGTGTCATGACAACTAATGCTTACAAAGCATTTATTTTTCACAATACTTGCTGGCTATTTATGTGTGAAAACACAGATATTTTTGTTTGTTTTGGTGGCATGTTGCTGTTTCCAAATCTAATCTCCATTGAGATTAATCTAGGTTTGCCTTGAACATTACATTGCACTCCAAAAATACATTTTTCAGATATTTTCCTGCCCCGCCAAACTTTTTTCACGATAAGAGATCAATATATGTTTGGAGTGCGTTCTACTTTCATAAATGGTTAGGAGCCGACCTGGATATATTTGTTTTTTACAATTATGCTATGGTCTATTACTATATTAAATATATTTTGTTAGTTTGGTTTTTGAATTGGTCTTATAAACATCAAATATTTTTAAAATTTGTAATTTCTTTCATGGACCCAAATGAACACGTCGGGTCAAATTTAGGAAAACGGGTCAGATCCATATATCATTCGCGTCCAGTTGGGTTGGGTCCAAAAAGTTTGACTTTTTTCCAGGTCTGATATATATGTAAATATATATATATATATATATTATTTCTCAGTGACAGTCGGTTTTCTCATCACTCCTCACTGCAACAAGAAGTTTACAAATACTAGCTTTTATAGCGGATTTTTGGATCAAAATTGAAAATTACTTCCCCTTTGTCAAGTCGGAAAGGTACATTTTCTGTTTGTTTCTTAACCACATTGCCTAATAGTCTAAAGTCTGATTTCACGTGATTGCAACGTGTTAGCATACCTGTAGCTCCCCAATAAACTCTTACGAATTTGAGTGAAAACACAATGTGTTCACAATGCACAATGAAAAATATTCAAAAGGCTGCAATATATTCAAAAACAAAGTCGAGTCTTATGATGAAAAAATCAAATGTGCGATGTGCAAATATTTTTTCCACTTTACATGCGCAGGGATAAATAAATCTGTATTTGAACTCATATAAGAAAAAGGAAAATTAAAAGGCAGTGACTCACAGAGTTGCCAAAAATTGCATTTTAACAGGTGTACATGAAAATGGAGGCTGATGTTTCTTGCATTAGTCAGCACTAACAGATTTCCGGATATTAGAAAGAGCTCTCATCAAGAAAGTATTGGTAGAATTAATTCTAATGAAATTAGAATTTGTGGCTTCTCAGAGAGTGAGTTTGTGTTGCGATCAGAACGTGAAAATGAAGACAAGGAAAATGTCTGCAAGGTGTTTAATAGTTTCAATTGCAACTTTAATTAAAGTCAGCTGTCTGACATTACTAGGCTGGGTAAATATGACAAAAATAAAAGACGGGCCTTACTGATAAGGCTCAAGTAAAAACGATTTTCGGAAATGTTAAACAGTTGAACAGTAATAACCCATTTAATTATAGCCTATATTTATCCAAAGGGCTTAATAGAAAAGAACAGGAGCTGGAAAACGCTGCTTTAAGGCAAAGAAAAGAGATTTTAAATAAAAAGTATGTTGAGCCAAAGAACTTGCGTATAATAAACTTTCGTCTTCATGAAAAGAAAAATGAATATGGGTCAATATACAGCAAGATTGACAAAGAAATATGATGTACTCCTTACCGCTACTATTTTCACATAACATTAACAGAGTTTAAGGAAAAACTTCATTTATCTAGAATATAACGTTAAAAGGAATAAGTTATCAATATTCAATATTCAGGAAACTAAATTTTGTAGAAGAAACACTAAGTGAAACATTGGCTATTGAAAATTATTATATATTTCGCTTAGACAGAAACTGCGATAGTTGAAAGATTTATTTGTAAAGACCCACTTAGACAGAAACTAAATCTACAGAGTACTGAAAAACCTTTGTTTGATTGACGTAACCAAAATCATAATTGATTTTAATGAAATTATGAAACTACTTGAAATACTTACACTTCTGAATACTTTATAATGCACATTTGAAAAATGCTTGGTAAATGCGATGCTTATCGTTATATATATTTTTTTTCTTTCAAAATATCACTAAGCTAGTTTAATGTATTTCTTAGTTTTATTAGTAATATATGCGCTAATCTTATGATGGTTAAATATTTGATAGATTTTATGTTATCTGGACTTGTATGGTCTTGGGTATTTATGTATTTATATGCTTATCTATATCGTCTGCCTCTGGCTTCTGCCTTGTGAGTTGTCCTGCTGTGCTAAAGTATTTGAATCATTTGATATCGATCAGCATGAGTTGAGAATGAAGGAATCACTAAAATGTGGGTATCCCATCAAATATGCTCTCCTTGCGCAAATGAATTACACAATTGGTTAAGCAAAAAGAAAGTTTCGATGTGATTTACCATGCCGATGATATAGAAGAGCCAAAAGATCATCATGAAGACAGTTACTTTTGTAGTGCAAATGTAAAAAAGATTTTCTACACACAACAAAGACAAGATTGTTTATTGAACAATGTATTCAGCTTGAATGCCAGAGGAATATGGTGAGGAATTGCCCATTACAATTCCTCCAGATGATGGTGTACACTATTGAAGCAGGGAATATTTGTTGGCTCAGAAATCCGAGAGTTTTAATTGATACGAAATTTGAATGGGCCTCAGTCCGCTAGGATTGAAAGCTTGGCAAACTTTCAAATGGATATGCACTAACATTCTAGGTAATAGCAAGTCTCCTCCATTTAAAGATGGAGCTAAGAAACTGCTCTATATATATATA